>CATIWQ010245667.1:0-16103 GCA_949673415.1 Euphorbia schlechtendalii | reverse complement strand
AATAAAAAAGTAAATAAGCAATCAAAAATAAATCAAACTAACGGCAACCATTTTGTCAAAACACATGCCAACAGAAAAAAACAAATAAAATTAGAAAAAGGAATTAATTAACGTATTAGATTCTGAGGCGACACAATCATTCCATTGAACATTCTTTTCTCTTCTTTTTCTCCCTCCCTCCACTTACAAATAACACACGTCCAGCTATCCTACGCTACACCCGGCACTAAAATCGACACTCAATCTTAGCCACTCATTCGCCATACCTTTTAGTCAACGGCCTCGTTTACATCCGGTCTTCCGCCTGTCAAAAATTTGAAAGTTGTTGACCATAGTCTCTGGTTCTGAGCTGTATATATTCATTTCCTTCGCGGCCTCTTCTCTTCCATATTCTCACCTCTCTCTCTCTCTAAAATGTCTGCTTAAGCTTTACTCAATTTCCCCGAATAATCAAAAATTCTTTGAAGATTTTTGTTCGTTATCGGAATCTTGGTAACTGTAGCTCAATATTCGAAACCTGTTTTACATACTCATTTATAAAGTTCCTCTCGAGTATAAGGTGAGGGAGTGAGTTAGGCGAGGTGAAGATTTAGTTTATGGTTTTTGTAGATTGAATCTGCTTGCTGTTTTCGTTTTTTTGGATTTGCAGGGGATTTGATCGGTATTGAAATAGATTTCGAAGAGGAAATAATTGTTCATCAATGGAGCTCAGTGTAGATTCCGTTTTGTCAAAATCGGAGGCGATTGTTGGATCTGATCACTCTTCAGTTGTGTCGATAAACCTTTTTGTGGCACTTTTGTGCGCTTGTATTGTGATTGGCCATTTGCTAGAGGAGAATAAATGGATGAATGAGTCCATCACAGCCCTTGCCATAGTCAGTATTAATTATTTATTCTTGCTTAACTTTCTGTTATGTTTATGGTTATACTGGATTTTAGGTGTGTAAAAAAATGGCATAATTTGTGTTAGGTTTATGGTGAGTTATTGCAGGGTTTGTGCACTGGTTTCATCATTTTGCTTACGACTGGAGGAAAGAGTTCGCGTCTTTTAGTGTTCAGTGAAGATCTGTTCTTTATTTATCTTCTTCCACCTATTATTTTTAATGCTGGGTAAGTGGTTAATCACTTGTTTTGAGATTAGGAATAAGCATTTGTTTATATGACAATGTACTAGAAGTTAGCGAGATTATTTATCCTTCTTCAAACTACAGGTTTCAGGTGAAGAAGAAACAATTTTTCCGCAACTTCATGACTATAATGTTATTTGGGGCAATTGGTACTCTAATATCCACTGGTGTCATATCCGTAGGTATGCACATACAAGAGCTAATAAAGTATCTCATTGATTGATATTTTGATGGTCAAGTTCTGTTCCTTTGCTTAGCCTGTTGCATGTTTAGAATTTAGAATAGAGAACGATAGTGACGCACACGATTTTCTTCTATTCATTTTATGTTTGAATTATTTTGCTCTCATCAGTTTACATTACTGTCCAAGTTATTCTCTTAACATAATCGATCATTTTTTTTAGGTGCCATGCACTTCTTCAAGAAATTGAATGTTGGTTCGCTTGATATCGGTGACTATCTGGGTATGTTCAATGCTACTAATTCTTTTGTTGAAATTCCTAGTTTGTCTCCTTAAATTGTTTGATTGTGCCCTTTGATCTCAGCGATTGGAGCAATATTCTCTGCTACAGATTCTGTTTGTACCTTGCAGGTACTAATCAATGTTTTAGTGAAGCTAAAAATCTGCATACAGTTTTAAAAGAATATCATCGGCTCAATTTTCTTTTTCTTATATGCTTTTTAGGTGCTCAATCAGGATGAGACACCTTTATTGTACAGTCTGGTTTTTGGGGAAGGAGTAGTAAATGATGCTACATCAGTGGTGCTTTTCAATGCCATCCAGAGCTTTGATTTGTCACACATCAGTTCTAGTGTCGCTGTGCAATTCGTTGGGAGCTTTCTATATCTGTTTATTGCAAGCACTATGTTGGGAGTTTTTGTAAGTCTCTCTTTTGCTTTCATTGTACAGTTAGCAGTGTGTCCTTGCTAATTGCTATGATTATTGCTTTCCTCCTGTAGGCTGGACTACTTAGTGCGTATATTATTAAGAGACTCTACTTCGGCAGGTATTCTCATTCTTTTTACCTTCTTGTAGTCAAAGAAGGTGTAACAGAGTAAATGCATTGAATTTTACTACTGCCCTTTTCTTGTTGATCGGGATTGAAAATGAATATCAGTAAAGCCACCTTTCTGAATCGTGTTTTCTTGCAAAACCCAGGCACTCTACTGACCGGGAGGTTGCTCTGATGATACTCATGGCTTACTTTTCATACATGCTGGCTGAAGTAAGTTTTATAGCTAACTAACAGATGGAAACCTCTCTTAGGACACTTGTTTTCCCTTTTCGATTCTGTTATGTGATTCATATTTACGGTTTCGGTTGCAGCTCTTCTATCTGAGCGCCATTCTCACTGTATTCTTTTGTGGGATTGTCATGTCTCACTATACATGGCACAATGTCACAGAAAGCTCAAGAGTCACTACTAAGTACTTTATCACACTAATCATTTTGAAATTTTTTAATATGTCGCCAGCCTCGTTGTCTCATTACTAACCGTTAGCTTATTCAGGCACGCATTCGCCACTTTGTCGTTTATTGCTGAGATCTTTATCTTCCTCTATGTTGGCATGGATGCCTTGGACATCGAAAAATGGAAGTATGTGAGTCATAGGTAAGCCTAATGTAAACAAACAGCTCTTAAAAATTCCAAGCTTACTACATTTCCTAAATTTCGGTCGGCGTCTTTTTTTCTGATCAGCCCGGGAACATCAGTTGGGGTGAGCGCTATACTCCTAGGTTTGGTTTTGGTTGGACGAGCAGCCTTTGTTTTCCCCTTATCGTTTCTATCCAACTTGACCAAAAAATCTCCATATGAGAAAATTGACATAAAGCAACAGGTACAACTTTCAACTTAACAAAATTTGTGTATAGTACTTATTCATTAGCTCCATTATGTACGAGACGTCCATATCGATCATTTTTAAATTCCCAGGTAACAATCTGGTGGGCCGGACTGATGCACGGGGCTGTTTCTATGGCTCTTGCTTATAACCAGGTAAAAAACGTAGACTTTGTCTGAAGAATCGGAATTGAATTGACTATTCCATGTTACATTATTCATTTCTATTGGTGCAGTTTACCAGATCAGGCTACACACAGTTGCGGGGAAGCGCAATCATGATCACAAGCACAATCACAGTTGTACTTTTCAGTACAGTGGTAAGCACTGCCTTATAAGTTACAACCGTGATTATTTCTTCTAAAAGCTTAAATTTTTTGGATTCTGTACAGGTGTTCGGGTTGATGACTCAGCCATTGATAAGAATCCTACTTCCATCACCGAAACACACGTCAAGCATGCTGTCTTCCGAACCGTCTAGTCCGAAATCCTTCATCATGCCGCTTCTTAACGACCAAGACAACGACAAAGACAACATTGTCCGGCCAACCAGTTTAAGGATGCTGTTGAGCACCCCTTCGCACACCGTCCATCACTACTGGCGAAAATTCGACGATGCCTTTATGCGGCCTGTTTTTGGTGGTCGGGGCTTCGTCCCGTTCATACCTTGCTCCCTGACTGACCCGAGTCTACAGCAATGGCAGCGATGAGAAACGGTAATTTTTCTGCATATAGATGACTGCTACTAATTTTATCGAACTTTTAGGTAGAAAAATGCGAACGGTGGGTTTTGTGCGTGGAATTTGTTGATAGTTGAGATTGTAAGAGTGAGGGTTGTGGCATTTTTTTAGTCAGCAAAGCAGCCTGTAATTTGCTTCCATTTTTTGGTGCTTTTTTTTTATTTGCTGATCAAGTTGTTTTTACTAAACTACTACTCTATACGGTTTGTCAAATGAGATTATTTTTTTACCGAGTGTATGTATTGTAAAATGCCTACTTATTGTATTCTCAGTCATATATATGAACACTTTCTTAAGGTTTATACTACATATTACGTTACATGTTTGCATTGATGAAACCTTTTTTAAATTTTAGCTTTTCGAAAAGAACGTAACTAACATCTTCCCTCGTTTGTGTCCATGCCTCGATATTTTCTTGGTGTTGAAATGTTACAAATTCAACTTTAGAATGTATGAATTACGTAATGTGTTAACAAAAATGCTTGACAAACAGCGCAAATATTGAAACAAGAGCAAAAGCACATTTTTGGACTTTTAACATTATGTTAACATATGTTGGTCCATTTGATCTTTGTTATATGGTTTATTCATCTGGTCCCGTGTAGTGCTTATCTTTTTTTTAATCTTTAGTGGTAATAAGATAAATAGAGTAACTAAAATACAATAACAGATTACATAACAAACAAATAGATGAAAAAACATAAACAACTAGGTCAAATTCAATTATAAATTATTAGTTGCCCGATGCATGGATGCATAAGATTTATAAGAAAACACAATACCCAGAAATTACTCTTTGGGCAAACAACCAAATAGTCAAAATTTGGACAGAAATAAAGCCAACAAATCCCAACAAACAACCAACCACAGAGAAACAAAACCGACAAGCCAACAATAAAACAACAAACAAAAGTAGCAGTCTTTAACACTTACAAAAATCACACTTACCTCTCTTTCTTTTCTATCGTACACACACTCCTCGTGTCCCTCTTCTCTATAATTTTTCTCATAATTCCTTCTTTCTTCCTTCTCTCTAATTTCTTCATCTTCCCCAAAATGGCCTCTTTTACAGGAGCCTCAATCTCCATGACCCCTCTTTCAAGGCCCCTTAATCTTGCCACTTCCACCCAGCTGGTACCCTCACATTATTCGTCTTCTTGTTTTCATTTGATTCTCGTTTGTGTTAATTATGGGGCATATTTTGATCTTTTGTTGTTCCATTGTTGTTTGTTTGATTGAAATTGCTGGGTTTTTTTTCAAAATGTTGTTTGGATGTTGAACATGTGAAAAAGATTGTGTCTTTATCTCTTATTCTAGTTGGGTTTTTGGTTTTCTGAGCTGGGTCTAGTCAATTATCAAGTAAAGGTGAAATCTTTGCAGTGGAATTGGGTTTTATTCCTATTAGTTTTGAGTAGTCATAATGTTGTTTTAGTGTGGGTATAGTTTTAGTATGTTGTTGTGGTTCTACATAATGCAGTATGAAACTATCAATTTTGTTGTAATTTGTGTGGTTGACAGGCATCAAGCAACAAGATGTCAACTTTGAGGAATGTTTCACTTCCATTGAAAGGCCAAAGCTTCCCGTCTCTTAGGTTTCACAAAAGCGCTTCTCGATTTTGTGTGTGCTGTGCGGTATGGCTCGGTTAGAAATTTCGCATATCATTTACATTTCCTTCAAGTTAGCTTATTTTTCAGTTATAATGAATGCATCCCATATTCTGTCTTGCCAACAAGATATTAGCGTTGGTTTAAACTTGTTAGTGTTTCGATAGGCGGCATTGGCAATTCTAATGCGGAACTGTTTGGCAGGCGAAACCAGAGACATTAAGCAAAGTGTGTGACATTGTGAGGAAGCAGCTGGCATTAGCACCCGAAACTGTTGTCAATGGACAGTCAAAGTTCGTTGCATTGGGAGCTGATTCTCTTGACACGGTATTACTTTCATTTTTCCAACTCTTATCAGGTTCGTGTAACACACGAAATGGGATGGAGTGGAGATTTTTTTTCTTTATATTTAACGTAAGAGCGACGCAAATTTAAATGTGAAAAAATGGTACAGGTAGAGATAGTGATGGGCCTAGAAGAGGAATTTGGAATAAGTGTGGAAGAAGAAACAGCACAGACTATTAGCACAGTCCAAGATGCAGCTGATCTTATTGAAAAGCTTATTCAGACCAAAGCATAAAATCAAAAGTTCAATATCAACTAAATTACTTCTATATTTTCATGTTTTTTTCTTCTTCTTTTAATTAACTATTTGTTTTAGTTTTCTTTTTATATATCCATCTATATGATGGAGTTACCTGTAAGCGTTGATTGTAATAACCCTTGAATTTTATTAAGCTTTTCAGTTTTTGAAATATGAATAAAAATTTTCATGAAACTACTAATGTTCATTTGACAATATCCGGACCTCATATGATTACTTTACTTATAATAGAGTTTATCATTGTCGGAACAAACTTAATACAACTCATCTAATTATTATCCGTTCTATAATTATCCAAAATATGCCTAATCTGGAGGCGCGATTGAGGAAGTCTTTCAATTAATTTTGCTTACTGTACATCAATCATACTCAAAACTTCTGAAACATAAATACATCAGACTTTTAAACAAGCAAACAAAAGAAAACACCCAACAACGAATTTGAATCTAAAAGCCGCAACCCTATTTGGATTTTCCTAAATAAGGTAAAACTACAAAGTACATGTGCTAGAGAAATGAGGATATCCGAGAGAGAAAAGTAAGAGGAAGAGAAAAATTCTAAAATTTGAATTGCTTAATGGAATTACAGACATTTTGGCTTATAAACCCATAGATGATGCTAATTATAGAAGGAGCAATGAAAACGACATAAAGAATTGAATTAAACGAAACTACTTCCTAAGCATATGATACACATGGAAAAACTCAACAGCAACAATAATAAGTGATAATAGAGCACAATTTCAATCACTTTGCTGTTTTTAGTCGTGCTCAATTCTGCATACTGGCAGTTGATGACAATGAAGTTATAAAATTATTAGCTCATACCTCCACATCATATGTAGCGGAAAATGGTGACTGGTGAATCTCATACTAGATTAAGTATTAAATTCCAAGTATCATTGAACTTCTGACGAGGGAAAGTATCTTTCTGTTATTGGTTTAGATGATATAGAACAAAAAAAGTAATTATTAATTATACAAAGATATGCCACTAAGAAGATTATATACTTTACTATAAATTGAATTTTCTTGATACATGAGGCAACCCCTTACCAAGAATTTCAGAAATGAAAGCATCCAACAAGTATCAGAAACTGCAGAATTTCTTCAGACAAAGAGGCAAAAGAGAGAACTAACCTCATAGTTATCAATTGCAGCGCTGTAGCCGATGCAACTCTGAGGCCACTACCGAAGCGGCATTTGCTAAATCAGGCATGCTTGAATTTCGCAGCTCCAAAACAATGGCTTCGATTTTCGAAACTTCTGGTACAGATATCGACAATATCATTGCATGTGATATGTACTGCCTACATGAATAACCAAGAGCATGCAATATCCGCAGCAAAAGTATGTGAGGCACAGTCTTGGGCCGAGACTCGAGTATTGCGCTGACCTTTTGAAGGTTAGTCAGCAATCCAGCTGTAGCTTCTCTTGGAGCTGCCTTCAGCAGTAAAACCACACATTCAGAGGCTATTTCAGCGATACTAACCTCAGAAGATCCGCTCAATTCTAGCAAGAGTGCCACATTGATACTAAAGTCTGCTATATCTCTTATGCATTGTTGCTGATCAACTGGACCACTTGCCTCAGAAGAAACATCATTTAGAAGTGCTGGTTTTTTCCTATATGCTAATCCTTGTTTTCTACCGACTGAACACAGAAGGAAGGCCCTGCACAGTCCAATAGTTGGCTCGAGAAAATCTTCCATGTCTTTTGCACAAACAAACTCCAAAAGGTTCCCAATCCTTCTAACTACTTTTAACTGAGAAAGTAAATTGGATTCCATTTCAGGAGCTGATGCCAAAGCAAGACATAGCTGAACGTTGTTTACATTGGCACTTGACAAATCACCAAACAAGAACTCAAAGCACTGAGATACTGTCTTGAGATGTAAAATGTCAGAAATATTGATGTAATTGAACTCGATGAGCATGACAAGAAGCTTTTGCGCATACATGGGAATGGGATCTTCATCCTCACTAAATGCAGGGTACAGAGGCAGGAAATGATTATTGGAAATTGATTTCAAAGCTTGTGATCTTTTGTCATCTTCAATGGGTTCATTTAGAAAGATCATCATCGCGTCAAATAGGATTTTCAGGCATAAAAATCTGGCATCGCCATCTTTATTTCCCTTGTATAGAACAGCTAAGCTTGGTATAATTCCCCCAATAAAAATATCCGGGCATATAAGAATTATAGCAGACTCTTCTGCAACAGACTCAAGAACTCTAAGAAGAGTTATCTGAAAGTCATCCCCACCCTGAAAAAATATAAACAGATGTAAAAACAACTCATTAATCACTAATGTGCCAAAAAAACTGGCATAAATAAAATCCTAAATGCAGTTTTGATAAGTGTACAAACTATGATCACAAATTCTGGAGATGGAAATAACAATCAGAAGTGGCCCATATATTACTACTCACCTGGAATGGTGTCTCTACAATCTTGACTAAGTCTGCCAATTGTTGCAGCACTTGAATATTAACCACCTTGCCCTTGAAAGATACGCTGCCCAGAAGATGAAGAACAACTGGAACGAGATGAATGCTGGCCTTTGTAGCAACTCGATTGGCAATGCCAGAGATCTGTCCATGACGCCTTCCACCCATTACTTGTTGAATATCTGATGTTATAGCATCAAGTAAGATTGGCACAGAAGATGCCACAAGGTGTACAAATGCATCTAAACACTGCTGCAAATAGCTATCCTTTTCTTTTGCCAGCCTGTCAACTGCAGATAGTAATCTTGGATTGCAAAAAAAGTGTGGTAGCCATCTCCTGCTATTCTTGCAAAGAAGAGCCATAAAAAGAAGTGTCTTTCCCCTTAATATTTCACTGCCTTGTTCTGTGAGAGACAAGAGGACTGGAATCAGATTTTTGTCCTCTGCCAAGGGTAAAAGAAGTCGCCCAATACTTGTGAACATATGGCTTCCAATCAGGGTCATATTTAACAAGTTCAAGCTTATTTGCTGCTCTCGTGGACTTCCCTTAACAACAGCACATGCTAAATCCTTGAAAGAGATTTTTTCCACTACAGACTGAATTGTTGGAGGAGTAAAACGAGCCAAACGAACCAGACATGATCCTGCAGTAAGCCTCGTGCTCTCTTGTTTCCCTGATGCTTTATATATATAGCACAGATTACTGATCACATCTGAGCTGGTGAAGCGAGGGGCCCAATGCGCTCCTTGACTGCAAATGTTTTCAATTGTTCGCAATGCATAAAGTTGAGTCATATCATCTTCTCCTTTTCGTAAGACAGATGATACTAATGAAATCAATGAGTTTGGGACCTGCATACAGTTAAAAATTATTATATGGTGACTGGTGAAGAGAAGAACGAAATAATGCATAATTTGATTCTACAATCAAAAGTTCCTCTTGCTTCATCACATTAATTTGAATCTCATTAGCAGCAGACAAAGGAAAGCAAGTTGCCACTTAATACGATCAATTTTACATTTAAACAATTGAATTTTTGGAGCATAACAAGAAAATAACAACATCGAATTGGAACACCGACCTGCCAGCCAAATGGTGAACGGCTGTCCTTTGAAGGAGATTCTGGTGGATTATTGTCTGTAGTCTGTTCACTTTGAGTGGATATATAAAAGAGCAACTCACCTAAAGCAGCCATGGAATATCTCCTCACTTTTTCCTGCCTATCCCTAAGACCGTCAGTAAGTGACCCTAAAATTCCAGAACTAGCCAAACCATCTTCAATAAAAGTAGAATGACGAATCAACAAGCCAATTAATGAAGCAAGTTGAACACGCAAAGCTGAAGCCTTAGACAGCCGGAGCATTTTAACAAGAATGAGCATTATTGGCCCATTGGTCAATATGTTGGCTGCATCAGCATTACTGCTTAATGTCTCAAGGTATCTTACCAAATTCTGCTTCTCTCCTATGCTAGTGTTTCCACTAAAAACAGATATTATTTGGTTTGTAAGTGCATCCAGTTGCTCCTTCTGCATCTTCGCAAAATCAGATGGCTGCTGTGCTTCAAATGGAAGAGAAGGAAACACTTCTGATGCTTTATCAGCTTTTCTGCTGGGCATCACAGGCCTTACTGAAAGATCAGATGCATGCCAAAGGACCTCAAAGAGGTTACTGGATGATTTAGAAGAATCGAACTCAGTAGCTAAGCCTTCTTTAGTTCTCTGTGTCTTGAGCTGAGGACTGCCACTGAATGAGGCAGCAGCCATTTCCACAGGCTCTGAAGATGATTCCTGGTCATTTGCCCTTAATTCCTCTGAGGCAGGAATGTTAACCACAGGTGATGTTTGCACTTGATGTGTGCTACTGTCCACCTCTTCAGGTATACTGCTCGGGTTGTCAGATCCATCAGGTTCATCATGTGTATCTTCCTCTATGTTATCATTAAAATCAAGTTCCATATCAGTGTTCTCAATTTTAACCTCAGCATCATTTTCAGAGCTACTTGGCAAGGGTCTCCTATAGTTATCCTTCTCATTCTCTCTTTGTAAGTTTGACTTCGCTATTCTTGACATCCTTAAGAGATTAATACCTCTACTAGCACCAGAACTATCTTTCTTCTTTTCCTCAACCACTCTACTAGAGGCTTTTGTTTGAATTTTTCGGCCACTAAGAGTACTCTTTACCGGTGTCTCATGACCACTGGATCCTAATGCAGAATTTTCATCCTGTTTCCAAGTCCCTTTTGCATCCTTTTCACGACATTTAGGAGGGGTTCTGTTTTGTGAAGTTTCCTCTCCATTGCGTTCAGAGAGACACGGCTTTGCATGAAGTTCTATCATGTTATCAAAAGCAGGCTGAGGAGGTAATGGCACTGGAGTAAGTTTAGTTCTCCAGAAAGCATGTCCACAAAGCTCAGTCCACTGTATCCTTTCAGCTGGATCTTTCATAAGGAGAGATTTTACAAGGTTGGCAAAGGATCGGCTAGGTGTTCCAGGAAGTGGCGGTGCTGGATCTGAGAGGATAGATTTCACTAGCTGTGTAAACTTGCTGCCTGTGAATGGAGGTCTACCAGCATAACACTCATACAGCACACAACCCAAGGCCCAGAAATCAGATGCATATGAATGTAC
Source organism: Euphorbia schlechtendalii (assembly GCA_949673415.1). Taxonomy (NCBI): domain Eukaryota; kingdom Viridiplantae; phylum Streptophyta; class Magnoliopsida; order Malpighiales; family Euphorbiaceae; genus Euphorbia; species Euphorbia schlechtendalii. Next base: position 5,107 of record CATIWQ010245667.1, on the reverse strand, counting down.
ACCTCCTTCCTCAAATAGCTCAGGAGCCACATAACAGGGTGTGCCTCGTTTTGCATGGGGCAACTAAAAAGTACGTAAAAACTAAGTTACTGCAGTAAAATAATAAAATTAATGATAAAAATGAACTTGAAACCGTCAGTGTCGTGAAAAATTTCAAATTTCACGCAAATGGTATACAAAATGCTTGAGTATTTAAACAAACTTACCATGGACGATGGGTTTTTTGCTATTTCGCCCAATTTTCTTGCCAATCCAAAATCACATAACTGCAATACCACATATATAGGAAAATTGGTTCATAAACTTTGCAAAAACAATACAAGAACTTAAGCAAATATAATAAATTAATGAAAACCTTTGTGTGGCCATTCTCATCTAGAAGAATATTTGAAGGCTTTAGATCACAGTATATGATTCCCTTTGAGTGTAGAAACCTAAAAATTTAAGCCTTATTAGATCAACAAACTGATAACATTGTATTTGACAAACATCATATGACTCAAAATCAATTCATTTAGTATTTCTTACTGCAAGGCTCTAACTAAATCACGAGCAAGATCATGAACTGAGCTTTCAGGTAGTTGATTATCCTGCAATTTAGCCAGATTTGAAGCATGAATTGGATATCTCACTCAATTTCAGAACATATACCATATTTGATGCCACAAAAAAACAATGCATTAACAGAGCATTCTACCAATTTCTTTCACAAATGTGTAAACTTAAACTTCCAAATTTGTTTAGCATTAATTTTTTTTTTATATCAAAATTCTTGAAGAAGAGGAAACGGTTGCAGTGTATTATCAATCTTTTTCCTTATTCAACATTTTCCACAACTAAATTTAGTATTTTATAGTGTCCCATTCACATCATTATACCTTGGGTCAATAACAGCACATCAAGCCACTAGGTGTCACAAAACTCCAATATTTATTGCACTTGACAAATGATATCTACATTGGATCTTAGATGACATATCAAATAATGGTAATGTTATGCTGCATTAGTATCTAAGCAATACAAGAGTGAAATAAAGATATAATAACAACATTGAACTTGAGAAAAAAGTATCTATATTTCGCATATGCAAACTAATAAGGAATGTAGGTTGTCCATGAGGTCAATACCTTCCGTAATAAGGTCATCAGATCTCCACCGACACAATATTCCAATACTAACCACAAGTGAGCTGAAGTTTCATACCTAAGAGACCCACCAGGGATGTAATGAAACAAAATTAATGAACCAAAAGAAGGTAATGTAGCTTGTAAATTGCAATAATAAGCATGCAACAGCTACAAATCATATACTAGCAAACCTTACCAGGAGTAAAACTTCAAAACATTTAGATCATCTAAAGAGTGTAGAATCCTAACCTGAAATATTGCCAAATTAGGGTTGCAGTGGATAAATAAAAGGAGCTCATGCATTTACAGATTTAGTATAATTCCTTCAATGATAAACACTAAAAATGCAATGAGATCAATGCCTCCAATCACAACAAAAAATATAACATTCCTTTATCATAAAAAGGAAAAAACGGAACAGAACAAATACAAATTGAAAAACATCGAACAAACAAAACTGATTTTACATCCTTACTTCATGAAGAACCTTGCTCTTCTGCGACTTGTCAACACTCTTAATAGCAAAATACTCAATAGTTTTCTTCTTTCTCCCCTTATATACGGTCTGCACATAAGTTCCACAACAGAAACAACAAAAATCAAACATTTAAGGACACATTATCAGTGGTTGTTGTAGATTAGGAAATGTAAACTTCCTAATCTAGCGATTACCGAGTATTTGCCACGGCCAATGGCTTCGTAGATATGGAAATGATTCATCCTGCACTCGCTACGGTTACGAATCTAACATAACAATAAGTCAGGTTCCGTTTATAGTGTCGCCGGCCGAGATAGTTGAAAATCGGAGAGAGCGGTGGTTTTGGGGCGTTTGGCAGCAAAAGCAGTTTTTGAGCTTGACCTGGATATGATTACAGTGAGAAAGAAATTGACAAATGATGAGATGGGCAGGAATGGCAACGTAATTGAAAATCAAACTTTAAATTAAGATAAACATGTCGGGTTTGCGGTTCGCCTCGCGTCCAAACAATCGTCATATGAAAATTTGAATTTTATTTCTTTTAACCGTTAAATACTGCCAAATTATTATAATTTAAAATAAAGCAATGCAAGATTTTTAGCCCAAATTTTGTCAAACTTCTAAACTAATTTTCAGAAGCAATAAAACATAAAAAAAAGTTTTGGTGTTTGCTTTTTTGTTACATACTTTTATATTTGGTGTAAAGTTTTTTATATTTTCTTATATAAAGAAATTCATTCCAACTAAACAGAAACAGAACATTCAGGTACAAATGATGGAACCTCTTCCCAACAAGATAATAATATCATCACACTTCAATCCCATCTTAGCAAGTTCATGGGCTACCATATTAGCTTGTCTAGGTTAATGAACAAAAATAATAACATTATAAAAAGACATTAAGTGCCATGTATCATTCACCACGGTTTTTTAGTAATCATAAAGGGATTTTTGATATTGCAAGCCTGGACTACCTTAAGACTGTCTGAAGCCACCTGCAACTTATCAATACCATCTTCTAACAAATAGGTAATGCTCACCAGGATGCTTCGAAGCTCTGCTTGAAGGTTTGAGTGACACAGTCCGAGTGGGGAAGACCCAACCATGAGTACCACCCCCAACTCATTACCCACCATGAAGCCAGTCGAGCAGCCTCCATCACCTCTGGACTCTGCAACATCATCATTTAATTTCAACATTTCAAGCGCAGGTGGGATCTACTTGCTTTGAACTTCAATCTGCCTCTCCCTGCTAGTTTATTGATCTTGGTTTGCTCTAGACAAATTTTGTTGTTGACACAAATTTAAAAGCACTTCAAAAGGTCTCCCCCTATGCGAAATTTTATTGTATTCCCACCATAAAACCTAGACCACACATGAAAAAGTGATATTTTCCCGATTTGATAGGGCTCAGAATGCATCTTGAACCCAAACATCGCACTCATTACCTGAAAAATTATAAGCTTTTAAACCTACGCATTATCAAATTCCTCTAGCCAATTTGCATCTTTCAAAGATATGTAGTAAATCAGCATCCTCAAAAACACCCTGCTTACAAGTTGCATCCATACAAGTCTTACTCCTTTTTAATTCACTTAGACAAGATTTTTATCCAAAATTATATCAAATTCTAAAACTAATTTTAAAATTACAATTTTATACTACGATTTTATACAATTAATTTTATACTTACCAAATAATTTAAACAAAATACTACAATTTCAAAAAAAATGGTATCAAAATTTATATCAAATACAAAAAATATACCAATGTAATAAAAGTTGAAAAAAACAAAAAGAACATTTACCTTTGTCGATTCTACCAAAATAAATGTTTCTTTACTTTAAACTGAAGCATGACCTCCTCGTCTAAAAGGTAAATCCAAACCGAAACGCACGCTTCGTTTCCTAATAGAATGAAGCCCGAAACATCCCCAAGGAAAGATTTGAGCCTTGAAAGGCGTCGACCTCCGCTTGGGGGGACATCCGATACCAAGGCATGTTATAGCACAACCTTATACAAACCCAATTAGTCCAATCAATGCCCATAAGACCTAACTCTAAAGGCAAAGGAAAGGACACATGATTACCCTTGAGAGAGCAATGTGTTAATCCTAAGAAAGGCCAAGTAACCATCTTTCCCCTATATATAGGCACAATTCCCCATGAAAGTAACTAATTCTATTTAATCATTCTATATTCTTCATTTCCCCATGCTTCTGACTGACTTAGGCATCGAAGCAGCTACGCCGGTCTACCCGGCTTAGCCCTTTGACGTCGTTGATTGTCTTATAGGTTGTCCTGTTTGGATCCCAAGACATCAAATCATTATCCAATTTCAATTACCTCATACGTGTAGTCTTTCATTTTTTGCTTTAAAAAATAATCTGACTACTTAAAAGCATCAAATGACAAAATAATGGAATTGATGTATCACTAATTATTTTTGTTGGGCATATATTAGCTTTAGCTCTTTATTCCCAATTCATTTGTTATAGACATTTTGCATAACAAATAAAGAGCTAAATCTAATTAGTAACCAACAAATAATTTTGCATTTCAAAAGGCAAGATATATTAGGGTGCGCTTGGAATTTTATCAATAGCAAATTGCATTTTTACATTCCTTTAAAAACATGTATGACCATGTTACCCTTGTTCATATTGATACGAGGCTTTGGTTTAAGGAAGTTTCATCAACTAGTTTTGTGGTGCTTTGAAGACTAGTTGTTATATGGTGATATTCTAAACCTCCAAAGATTTCGCGAGAAATCCCATCAATGTTTAGCATATGCTTTATTTTTTTGCTTATTTGCTGCCAACACACGCCTTCAATGAACTCTTCTCCCCTTTCTAGAGCTTTGAAACTCATCAATTGAACAAATATGGAGCTCAATCATCTCTCTTCTCCGTCAAATTCACTCAAATTCAAAAATTCAATCCATTTTGTAGCAATTTTATCACAAGAGCATCGTATTCGAAATATTCAAATAAAATAGAAAAGTAAGGAACACACAGATTTTTTTACTTGGTTCCTTCCAATTAGACTTATAGGATCAATCTTTTGAAGAAGTGATCAAAGGATCTAAGGAGAGTTGCTTTTATTGATTGCATGAATCCAAGAGGAAGATTATAAAGGTTTAGAATCCTGAGAACTATCACTAAACAAGCAGTAAAAGCTAATAGAAATACACAGAGACAACTAACCAAGTCACACTCAAGAAGTATGCAGATGTAAAGCCCCCATAAAGGAATAACCGCCTCAACAAAAATCTTCATTACATCGTTGATCAATAACAACCAATATCACAACACAAGATCAGGCGATGACAGAATCAAGCGATGGAGAGGAGATGAATAGTTAAGAGAAGAAGAGAAGAAGCAATTATATGATGCCAAATACGAAAACAAGGTTTGTAATAGCATAGTTGGACACAATTCATAATAAAGGACCATTAATCCTAACACATTTTAACTCGATTTTTTTGAAAAAACATTCCTTACT
>CATIWQ010245644.1:0-17980 GCA_949673415.1 Euphorbia schlechtendalii | reverse complement strand
GAATATTGAAGAATGAAAACTTTTATTGATAAGTGATTTGCAAGTACACTTATACAACAATCGCTCGAGAATATAGAGAAATCTAGTGATCGAAACAAGGATTCGAATCACTTAAACATTTTCTCGCTAACACTTAAGAATGTAACGAATCTAACTATACACACACTATATTTTCACTCTTTTGCTTTCCTCTCTAGTGTTCCACACTATCCAACACTTGATGCATGAAATTTGTGAAGAATTGGAGCCCTATTTATAGAGTTTGAAGGGTTGCGTCTATCCAAACAAAGAGTCACATCCATTGGTGAAAGATTGCATCTCTTCAATGTGATTGGTTGAGAGGCTTTGATTCAATCCATAATGGATAGGTACCTTTCCATGATTGGTTGACTCTTGATAAGTGTCTTTTAGTTGGTAGTTGATGGCGGTTGGTGGTGGTTGATCACACTTATCTGGCGGTTGGTAGTTAAGAAGATAATACCAGAAAATCATCCATGTCGCGATTGTGATATGTGATTCACGACTGTGAATCTTTGATTGGCAGATTTCTATTTCTGAAGTGAACAGGTCACGACCGCGAGGTATTGTCGCGATCGTGAATTGAGTTTTCTTCAGAAATCTCCTTGTAACTTCACCGATCTTCGACAACTTCGATTCTAAGCCAAATCTTCAAGTTCCACGCATCATTTTGCACCTTTTTCACTTTTTTTCATAGAATTCCACTTTAGTTCATTTTACTCCCAAGATTTACCTAGTATCTGCGTTTGCATCAAAAACAACTACATACCATGTGAAATCTTTTATATGAAGTATAAAAATGACTAAAACTATAGTGTTTATTATATAAAATTATGATGATAATAAGTGTAATTATACACTTATTAGTGACTACTCAGAGAAAGATAAAAAAATAAACTTATTTTGAATGTCATGAAAGTGGAAACATCAAATCCAATTGACCAAAACTCAACAAAGATAAGAATCATAGCAAGAAAGTTATATTCGTCTCTTGGAGTGATAGTGATCAAGACTCTAGTGGAGATGATGATATTGATATTGCAAATGTGTGCTTCATGGCTATTGTGATTGATGATTCTGATGTTGATGAAGAAATCATTGTTGAAGAAATACTGCTTGAGAATCAACCTCTTCTCTAGATGTTGAGGTAAATCTTAATCCTTTAACTCTTGAAGAAGTAACTACTGTTGTTTATGAAATGTGTATGCTCTTTATGATAAATGTTGAGAAAGTGAATGAGCTTGTGAAAAAACCATGAAAATTTCAATACTAATATTTAGCAATTGAAGAGCATGAAATTTCAATATCCAAAGTACTATAATACTGGATATAAGTTTTATAAAGGAAATGATAGCTAGAAATTTAGAAAGCCTATAAATATAGCTATTGCGGATGAAATGGGCATTTTGTTAATAAATGTTAAGTCAGAGAAGAACTACAACTGAAAACCTTGTTTGGAGACAAAAGCAAGCTTACCCCCAAATTAGTTTAGGTTCTTAAATCTAATTAGTTATTTTGCAAGTTGGCCTGACGTGCGTAGAAGAGTCAACACTTTGGTTGTTGGCAGCGCATGTTCGAGGCACATGACGGGTATTAAAAAATAATCTATCACATATGAGCCAAAACCGAATGGCAATGTTAGTTTCAAAGATAAAAAGAAGGGAAAAGTCATTGGATGGTACTATTGAAAAAGGCCATGTTATTGAAAATGTCTCTCTTATGAATTGTTTGAAATATAACTTATTGAGTGTTTCTTAGCTTTGTGATAGAGGTAGAAAAGTTATATTTGAATTTCATGGATGCCTTGTTATTGATAATGCTATTGACAATACCATACTTTTTGGTCCTCGAGTTGATAATGTGTTTATGATTGATTTGAGTTGTCTACCGAAATATGTCTAGTCTCTAGAGAAGATGAATCTTGGTTATGGCATAGGAGACTTGAGCATGCTAGTATGAATCAAATATCTAAGTTGGTTAGATTTAGTCTTGTTCATGAGTTACTAAGTATTAGCTTTAATAAAGACCATTTATGTTATGCATGTCAATTAGGTAAACAATCTAAGAAGTCTTTTAAGAGTAAAAATATCATATATACTTCTAGACCTCTTGAGTTATTTCATCTTGATTTATTTGGTCTAGTTCAACCTATGAGTTTAGGTGGAAAGAAGTATGCATTGGTTGCAGTGGATGATTACTCTCGTTATACATGGGTATTGCACTGCATATTAAAGATGAAACATTTGATTTGTCTTCTAAGTTGTATAGGAAATTATATATTGAGAAAAACTTCAATATTGTTCACAAAAGAAGTGACAATGGCGGAGAATTCAAAAATCAAATGTTTAACAAATTTTGTGCTACCCTTGGTATTGATCACAACTTCTCAACATCATGTACTCCTCAACAAAATGGAGTAACGGAAAGGAAGAATTGAACTCTTGTTGAAATGGCTAGATCAATGTTGAATGAGATAACCTTTCAGAGTACTTATGGGTGGAAGCTGTCAATACCACCTGTTATATCCTTAATAGGACTTTAATTAGACCTATTTTGAAGAAGACTTCATATGAGCTTTGGAGAGGAAGGAAATCAAAGATTATGTAATTTCGTGCCTTCAGTTGTAAGTGTTTTATTCTCAGTACCAAAGATAGCCTTGGAAAATTTGATTCTAAAGCTAATGAAGGTGTATTTCTTGGTTACTCTAACAATAGTAGAGCTTATTGTATCTTCAACAAGAGAACATCTTATGTTGAAGAATCTATACATTTTGATATAACTATTAACCCTAAAGTGCAGAAATCTAGTGTCGATATTGATGATGCAGATAATACTCTATTAATTGATGGAGTTAGCAACACTATAGAAGTTAAATAAACAGATGTTATTGATGAGTCAAACCAATAACTATTGAGCCAAAATCTATTGAAGCTACTATTCAACAACAACATGATGTTGAAGAATCTCATACTGAAATTGACAATAGAGGACTCCTACAGGAATTTTCAAATATCACAAGAATCATTCGCCAAAAAGTACAATTGATAGTGCAGTTTGTCAAATGATGACAAGAGCTTAACTTCAAAGATATTTTAGCAATATGGCTTTTGTTTCAATACTGGAACCAAAGTCATTTCTTGAGGCTGATAATGATGAGTATTGGATTTCACCTATGCAAGAAGAGTTGGAGTAATTAGAAAGGAACAAAGTTTGGAAATTAGTAACTACACCTAAAGGAAAGTCAATTATTGGTACTAAATGGATTTTCAAGAATAAACTTGACGAGAAAGGAAATGTTGCAAGGAATAAAGTGAGTCTTGTTGCACAAGGATACAACTCATAAGAAGGTATTGACAATGGAGAAATTTTTACTCTAGTTGCTAGATTGGAAGCTATCCAGATATTATGCGCATTTGCAAGCTACAAAGGGTTCAAGCTTTATCAAATGGATGTCAAGAGTGCATTCTTGAATGGGTCTATTGAAGAATACGTATATGTCAAACAACCACTCTATTTTGAAGATCCAAAACATGAAAATTTGGGTGTGAAAACTTCAAAAGGAACTTTAAGGCTTGAAATAAGCACCTCGAGCATGGTATGAATGCTTAACTAGATTTCTTTTATCTAAAGAATTTGCTAGAGGTAAATCCGATACTACACTTTTCATTAAATTCAAAGGAAAGAACATTTTTTAGTACAAATATATGATGATGATATTATATTTGGTATTACTAATGGAAGTTTGTGCAAAAAATTTAGTGATCAAATGAAAAGGGAATTTGAGATGTCTATGATGGGTGAACTAACTTATTCCTTGGAATGCAAAACAAGCAAAGTAGAAATGGAATTTTCATTTGTCAAACTAAATATACCAAGGAGACGTTGAAGAAATTTGGCACGATTAGATGCAAATCAATATAGTGACTCCAATGGGTACCGAAATAGCATGGAGTGATGATCAATAAAGCAAAGCTATTAAGAGTAAGTTACATCATGGTATTATTAGAATGCTTTTATATTTGATAACTAGTAGACTATATATTCAATTGTATGTATGTTATTATGCACATTATTAATATAATCCTAAAGATTCACATTATATTGTTGTTAAACATATATTGTCGTATTTGCACAGTACTGTTGATGTAGGTATTTGGTATTATAACAATAGTAACTTCATGCTATTGGGATACACAGATTCTAATTTTGGAGGAGATAGACTTGGGAGAAAAAGTATGTTAGGTATTTATCAATTTCTTGGAGATTGTCTTGTTTCATGGTATAGCAAGAAACATGCTTCCATAGTTCTATCCATTACTAAAGTAGAGTATATTGGTGCTAGAAGCTGTGTGGCTCAATAGATATAGATGAGGCAATAACTACAAGATTTTAGAAACTGGTGCAATTAAAGTCAAATATGATAGTATAAGTGTTATTGATCTCTCAACAAATCCAAGTCATAGAATAATGAAACACGTCAATATCTGCCACCACTTCATCAGAGATCATGTTCACAAGGGAGACATCAAGCTCACTTATGTTCCTACTAATGATTAGCTAGCAAATATTTTCACAAAGCCATTGCCAAGAGATAAGTTTTCAATACTAAAGGAAGCTATTGGAGTAACAAACCCAATATAGGTGTGAAAAGCTTCAAAAAGGCGGTAACTTCAATTTTTGATATAAATATTATTTCATTTGCATGCTAATGATTTAATTGTTTATCTTTTATGGTGTTCAATAATATTATAACATGTGGCATTTTAGACCTATTAATTAATCTAGGTTCTAGGACATGATTACTTTGCATTAACTCCCATTAAACCACTCACACTTGTTACCCACTAAAGCATGTAACGTCTGTCACCTCAAATCCCTCAACTATGACATCACTTCAACTTCTATTTCTCCCTCATACTTGACCTACTCCCTTTGCACTTCTCTATATAAAGAAGTATTATTCTTCTCCATCACCATCACATCAAATTTAAATTTTTTCATAAAACCCTAATATCTTTCCCTCTACAAAAAGAATCCTTTTTGCCCATTTTTTCTTCAATCACCATGGGCTAGAAAAATCTCTGACCCAGCTTATTCACCAACACCTGAGCCTCCTACTTAAAAGGATAAAACTTATCTTCTCTTTCCTGAAGCAATAAATATGACGGTTCACAAATCTCTCTTTTTCGATTGGAAGTTCATTAGTATTACCAAGCCAATTTCAAATTGGATTCAGTTCAATGGATGGGTTACGTTCTTCAACATCCAGGAGTACATCAATTCCACAATAGTTATTGAGTTTTATGAGAATCTAGAGTTAGTTACTAAGATGGAGATGATTCTCTCAAAACTTGTGTGCTTGGTTAAGAAATCATCATTGATTAGAAGTTTCTTAGTGAACTCCTTGATGCTCAAGACTTAAGTGTTTGTCTTAGGCAAGTTGAAGCTGATCTCTCAATACTTCTATCTACATACTTGCTTAAATCGAAAGGAGTCAAGGAGCTCTATGCCACGGGCTTATAAGAAGAAGAAAGCATCTATCACTACATTATCTCTACGTACATTATGCCTTGAAAATTTTTTGTCAATTCTGTGATGAAATTTGATGATTACTTGTTATGGAATATTCTCAATAGGAAACCCATTAATCTACCTATTCTCATTATCCGTCACATGAGGAAAAATCATTCTCAGTTGATGTACGGTAATCTGATTACCCTCATCTACAAAGAGAAAGATATTGAGATCCTCATTTAGTCACCTAGATTCAAAGTTTATGTTATTGATGAAACCATTTTTGCTGTCCTTAAGAGAATTTCTTCTGATCCACCCATTGATCAAGCCCTTGTATTGTATAATGTAGCCACTACTACTGAGACCCCTTCCAATATCAACATAATGAACCAAACCCAAACTTGAACCAAATCTCTCCAAGAAATAAAGCCAAGAAATTTACCAAAAACAAACCCTCTTTTGATCTAAACAAAGCCCAAGGAATACTTCATGCCTCTATTCTCAGTGATATTGAAATCGAAAGTGATGTTGAAGAAGATGTTGAATTGTCCACTACTTTGAAATTTAGTAAAATGCCAAACTTTCTTGGAAAGAATCTATTTGTAGGATCAACTGTTGGATTTGGATCTATTTAAATAGATATTCACTAGTCGAAACAGGCCTTTGGCTTTTCCATATTTTCCTTTGTTTTAAGGAAAACTAAGGCAAATATGTTAAATTTATGATTTTCGTAGAATTTTTCCTTGGTTATTCATTTAACCGAGATATGATGGAATAAAATTTTAACTTTTCCTTAGTTAATTGAAAAATTGAAACAAATTTTATTAGGTTTTATTAATTCCAACCACGCCACAATCTCACCCTTCTCTCTTAAACAACCACTCTACTTTCCAACCTCTCTCCATCGCAATATCTAATCCTTCTTCTCACCCCAATCCACCACGAGCTCTTATCAGCCTCTCCCTCAAACCTTCTTGAGCTCTCGAAATCTCCTAAAGCCACCACGAGCTACATTTTTCTCATCTTTGATTTTTTTTTCTCTCTACTGATTTCTTTTCCTAATGGCTGAATCCGCCCTTTCAGTTGATCTGCCAATTGAATCCACACCCTTTGGTCTCTCCTTGGTAGGTTATTTCATTGATTTAACTCTTTCTTGTCGATTTAGATACTGATTTTCTACTTGCCTTAACTAGATTGTGATTATGTGTATGAAATTATAGATTTAAGTGAAGAGGCTGCTCATGATGCTTTAGTTTACTGCTACAAGGCCTCTAGTAGTTTCTTTGATAGGCTAACCCTTGAACTGATCAAGCAACTCTCAAGTAAGCATCTCATCTCATCTTCTTTTCAATTCTTTTTATTTCTAGATATCTTCAATTAGGTTTTGTTGTGCTATAAATCATAAGTAATTTTGAATTGAGAAAGTATATGATTTTAGCTGTTAAATTAATATTTGATTTTAACAAAAATCAATATTAAGAACTTTTGTCAATGGAATGAATTGGAGAAATCTTCTCAAAGTTGGTTGCATTACTTAGCTAATGTTTTGAACAAAAATAGCCAGATAAAACAGTAGCTTTACGAACAAAAATATTTAAAAAATAGAGGTTTTTTTTATTTTTCCAAGTTAATTGTTTGATTTGTATATTTTGGTGCTTCCACTGATCAATCCTTTGGTGGGGAGAGAACATGATAATATGTATAGGCCTACTTTCATCTATAATCTATGTAAGTTACCTCCCCTCGGTTTGTAACATATACATCCTTAACTCAAAACCAAAAAAATATAGTGATACTCTTCTCTGCACAAGCACTCTTCTTCGACTTGCCTTATGTACAAATAGTACTCAAACAAGTATCCATTTGAGGGATGGTACCATATATTTCCCATCCACATATATGTACTCTGATAACTCAGACCAATACGTCATGGATGACAGGCATCCAAAGGGAAAGATATGAACTCCAGCATGGTAAAATTGTTTTTTCTTTAAATGAAATACAATATCAATCATGATATTGAGTTTCTCATGTTTGTGGTGCTATGTTAGTAAATTTTAGTTTTTGAAAGAAATAAATAGTCAAGGCATATGAATGGCGGTGTGATCACATATTATGTATATAAGAGGGTTGCATCAGTTATCATATGTACATAGGGGAATCGAGGTTTTCAGATTATATGTCAGTTTATATCATGTTTATTGTTGAGGTAGAGTCCATTAATCAAAGAAACATAAAGAAAAACATGAGTCATTCTATTGAAGTGGAAGAGCTACTTCCTCACTCACTCAAAAGGTTCCAACACAAAGCTCAACGCAGCTGACTTTGACAAGCTAGTGACAGATTATCTTAAATAGCAAAAAGTGTTATTGAACATGTAAAGTAGTTTTTTCCAATACTATTTTTAGCAAAGTTCTCAACATATGTTGATTTCCTTTTAAATCAAGCTCCATCCAAAAAATTGTGATCATCAATCTTTGGAAACTTACCAAATCAAGCCTTGGACTCCTAATCAAGCATCAAACGACTAACAAAGATTAACCACCATTTGAAGAAACTTCAAATGAAGAAATCAATGGCTAGAATACCTTGAAGATCGAAGCCTCATCTCAAAATGGTCATTAGATGTTTCTACCAGCTTCATAACTACTAGCTACTTCATATTGCTTGTAACAGCTTGCCATGATCAGTTATGATGACACTACACGAGATAACAAGAGCTTAATTGTAATCTCATTTACTATTGAAGAATTGGAGCTTAATATTTTCATACTTCTAAGAGAGGTTCAAAAACATTGAGTTAAGAACTTCATTGTAATCATCTATAGATTAGCACAGATAAAAGAGAGTGAAATCTTGAGTGATCAAGTGTTCTTTCTTCACAAACTTATTCAATCTTGTGATTGAGAAAGCACTACTTGTTTTATAGGTAGTGGGGAACTTAGTTATTGTATTCAAGCTTGAAAGGATGGTACTTTCAAGTGATGAATAGACTAAGTTGTAAATAGGTTGGATTTTACCTGTTGGAAAGAATTCTATAGTGGGTTGAAACTTGAGAAGGAATCGGAGATTAGAGTAGGCACGGGCTGCTGAACTAGGATAAATCGCTTTGTTTGCTTTCTAACTCTAAACCATTTACTTTATCTTTGTAATTGATATTTCTATTGACTATGCTATTGATATTGATTGTGATATTATTTCTAATATTGGTCTGTGAAAAGTTCATCAATATTGTCTGTTTACATACATTTCTTATCTGATATTGATTACTTTTGTCCGTATAACTACATAGTATGTGTTCAATGTTGTTACTCAGATTTGCAACAGCCTATTATATTATTCGTATGTGTATTGGCATTGATAGTAATCACCTGTAATGAGTTATTTATGCTATTGCATTGTTGATATTGAAGAGTGATATTGATACTATATCTAGTATTGAAATTGATACTAAGCATCTGTGAAAAATTTTTAATAATCTATAGCTCAATTCACCCCTCTTGAACTAGTTGTCCATAGCTAAGGGACCAACAGTGGGTCACTGGTTGGACCTTTATAAAATAGTCAAAACCCAAGTCTGACTCATAGCAATAATCAAAACCCAAGTTTGACTCACAGCTAACTCACCAATTTTATTTTTCTTTGTTAAATTTTAATTTTTCTATTTTTTAAAGCTATTAAAAGTCACAATTAATTTATTATGGTATACAAGGAAGGAAAATAACAACAAGAAAAGAAACAAAAAAACAAGAGCAAAATAGAACATTTCACAATTCATGCCCAGCCTAGTCATCCCATTTATTTTTTCGGGCCACTTCAATCTTAAGTCGGATTGGACCTATGATTTCATTAACTTGTCCAAACTCATTCAATATATGAAGGGTTTGGGACTCGTGATCAAGTCTATTTCTAAGTGGTGATCAAGTCTATTTCTAAGTGATATATCGTACTTTATCACATTATAATTGATAAAATCCACCAAGGGCCAGTTTGAGATTGCTTTCCCAGGCTGCTTTTTCGAAAAGCTCCATTTTCAAGCTTTTGCTATAAGCAGCAGAGTTGATTTTGAAGAAAACAAATCAGACAGTTCCTAATTATATAGTATGAAGGACCAAAATATGTTATTCAAATCTAAAATATATGTTTCTATTAAAAGTTTGTGAGAACAACTTTATTAGAACAGTAGCTTGAAAAGCAATATCAAACAGGCCTAAGTTTAACATCTCTAAACACTTTAAAATATTAGTCCTTTATGTTTCTTTCTGCTTAACAACTTTTATGTACCCAGACACTCCATTTCTACACCGAATCGAGTTCTTTCACATGATTATCCAATTGCACCGTAAGAAATTAGACTTGTGTTTGTGTTGCAGCAGCTTTAATTTCACTTATTTAACAACTCCAGTTGTAGCATACTTGTCAACTTGAGAAATATCCAGGATCTCCGCCACTCCACTCGGTACCAAAAACCTTAAAAAAAACAATCCCAAAAGAACTTTGAAATTAGTCTTCAAACAAACGCCCTTTTAATGTATCATCAAAAGCAAAAAAAAATTCGTTAACATACTTATCTCTGAGAAGTTTAGTCATAGATTGACAAGCTCCCGGAATCATTGATTGCATATTTACAGCAATATTCGGATTATGAATGCTCTGCCTCAAGTGTACCCAACCATGTTCCCCGTGTTCTTCGTCGTACACTTTAGCCCTATACATGTGAGCATCAATGGCTGCCGGTGTATCATTCGAGTCAACAAGACAGCCATCGCTAACCCAACAATCTCCACACGAATCCAACTCCCACCCTTCGAGCCGTCCCTCCTGCAGTAAATTTTTTTTTACCATGCATTGAAACATGTTCGAGTTTTTTGCACGAATAAAACAGGACAGTTATTAGGGCATAACATATAGTTAAGTTTTTTGTACCTCAATGTAGCTCCGGAATTTCTCGATTGCTTCGGTGGCTTTTGCCTTTGCATCACAAGGTTCGGAGATGACATTCATCCTCAGCTCCACGGCTTCAAAAGGTTCTTCGAGATCTTCTATTACACTGCCGATACCTTTATCTGATCCACCTAACTTCATGCGTACCATTTCTATAATAATTTTTACCACCATATACGCCCCTGAAAAGTATGCGGTATCAGCTGAATTGAACTGAAGTAACTGATTTAAACATTTTATTATTAAAATAGGGTAAAACAACTAGTTTGGCACCCTAATTGCTTACCCAATTATTATTAAAAATAAAAAGAATAAAAGTATATGACAAGTCAAGCGAAACCAAAATGTTTTCACGAACTAAACCAAAATTAACTTATTTCAGTATAAATTCTTTATAAGAGCGATTGCTAGGATAGGGACTGAAAACATCATTTTCCAATCAAGTAAAAGAAAGTACATACCATCATCTAAGAAGTAATTCTCCTTAAGAGCACCATGTCCAGAAGTCTCCATCATGAGATGTGATTCAACACCATAGTCATTAAGCTGCACGCCCTTATCGATAACATTCCTGTACCCAACCCGATACAAGCAATGCTGCCCACCTCTTTCCGTTATAAATCTGGAAAGGGACATGCTTGTTCTTGCATCGGTAACAATGGTAGTCCCGGGATGCTCTTCTAGGACAACAGCCGACATCAATGCAATTAGCTTGTCTCCGTTGATCGGGTTGCCTTTGTTGTCAACTACACCGCTGCGGTCCACATCCGTGTCGAAAACAATACCGAGATCGGCGGAATTGGCCAAGACTGCGGCTCGGGTGAGTGACATGGCGGTCTTGTCTTCGGGATTGGGGATGTGGTTAGGGAACATTCCATCTGGGTTTAAGTGTAGTGATCCTGAAGTGTCTGCTCCAAGTATGTCTAAAACATCTCTTGTGAAGAATCCACCTGATCCATTTCCGGCATTTACGATTATCTGCACATTGTTTTTTATAATCATTTGATTATCATGTCTTTAGGACACTGCATTGAACGCTATCAAAACTGGACTGGACGGGGCGGGGATTTTTTTGTATTACTATAAGCGAAATTGCACGAATTTAAAAAATGTCAAATGTTGACTTAGACAACTCTTACCATACCATTGAATTTTTCCTGTGTAACCATAAATTATGGTCCTAGGGACCCAATTCTGGAGGCCTTAACTAAAAAATTCGTCCTTTGGTATCTTAATCTGCCAAATGTCTTATAAATAAATTATTTCCGGCTAATCAAAAAGTAAATTCTATGGGCCTAGTTGCTGCCCCTTCAAATTTTCACAAAAATCAGTGAAAACAAATTTTCAAAACAAGGGGAAGGCAAAAATAGTAGTTATTCAAACAAGAAATAAACATTTTATGGGCCTATTTGAGATTATTTTATGGGCCTAGTTACTCCCCTTCAAATTTCCTGTTATTAGTTTTCCAAGTACAACATTTGGAAAAGTAATTTCAAAGGGGGTAACTTATCATATCTAAGAGAAAGAGAGTAACTGAAATAGACCTTAAATCCTTGAAGAGGAGTATCAAAATGTGTAGGATGGTTGATTCTGTCTTTGATGATATTGCGGAGATGACTAGCATATGTGGCCATGAAATCAACTCTTGTCGGTAACACATTGAGCAATGTCGACACTTTGGCGAGCCTTGTTGCATATTTTGCTGCTGCTTTCTCGCATATTTCCTCTACCTCCGGTGATGTTAACCCTCCTCTCTTTGTGAAAAACTTCAATCCATTCCTCGTGTAAGGCAAGTGTGATGCTGTCATCTGAAGTACATAAAAACCGAGTCACGAATAAAATAATTTGCACAAATAATTAGTCATCATTTAAAATTGTGCTACTCCCTTCAAAATCATATTACATGTCAAAATTTGATTAATAATAACAAGTTGTAAACAAAAGTGATGTTCGATTTTTCAAATGAATCACGGTCGAATCCATGCATTTATGTACCATTATGGAAGCATCGTATTCAAAAGGGGGCAACAAAGTACTCATGAAACAAGCGGGAGTAGTAGCCAATCCCATATCAAATGCCACACAACCGGCACGAGCGAGACCCGAAAACACGGCTACACTCAAAGAAGAACCCGTCACTCTCGGGTCTCTACCGAGCGATATTCTAACATCTTCTCCTTCGTTTTCCATCCCGTTTAAAACCCACTCGCCAAAACTCTCCGCGATGGCTTCCACCGCGGCTGGCGTAAGATCCACTTTCCTCCCTTTCTCCCCTTCCAATGCCACTCCTCGTACATCTGACCCGTTTTGCAGCCTCCTAATTTTGTCCATCTCTTCTTCAACAACAATGCCTTCATTTACGAGCTTGGTTGATTTCAACCGCGTGATTGATCGACTAATAAAAGGAAGCAAATATGGGAATCTTATATTGGAATTTGGTGGATTTGATGAACATGGGAAGCTTGTTTTAATGTTTTGTAGAGATATTGCATATGTTGATGATGTGGAAGCCATTGTTGAATTGAATACAACTCGATTTGGCGGTTAAAGTTGTGTAGTTTAAATATTTTTCAGAGAAGATTTTTTTTTATGAAGATAAGCCATTCGCATTAATTAATAACGTGAGAATCAAAACAAATAAATTGTTGCCTTACAATTCCTACCCAGTTGCATACTAACTTCCAAACTGCATGCTTTGGTTTTTATTTTTCAACTTATTTTGAATGAAAAAATATGTCTTATTTATATTGAAAAAGAAAGAAAAGGAAATTAAACTTTGTATAAATAACATAATATTTAATATATCATATATCTAAGAATATGAAACTGGATTCAATATGATTGGAAATCAATGCATAATTAAATATCTAAAACCAATCTATAGGAAGTAATATGAACAAATAAAATGAATGCTACAATTTTCACACTTTTTTAGTTTGCTCATGCTCATAGTCTTGGCCTTGCCCTTGGCGCCACGACACGAACTAACAAATTAATTTTTTCTATTCGCCTGCCCTCAAGTTTTATTAAAAAAAATTGAAATTTTCAATTACATCAAACTAATTGTTTAGAAATTGTGCGATCACTATTTAAGTGTAAGAGTACCTCATTTAAGATTTGTTATGTTAGTTTTACCAAAAAAAAAAAACAGAATTTTTTATGTTAGTATTATAGTATACCCTGAAATCTTGACATGTGGCTTAAACATTCCTTGTTAGTATAGCCCTTCATTCTACATCCAACTTTAATTCGGATTTTACAAGGCAAATGGGTTCTCAAGTTTACAACAATTCGCAAACAATTTCATTTTCATGTTCGTTCATGAAGAAAGACGGAAACAGGGAATTATCACAAATGTTTCAATTTTTATTTTCCTCCTAGAATATTTGCTTAATGTTGATTTTTTGTAAACTAATTCGAGTGGCACAATTATACATCTCTTGAAAAAAAATTTAAAATTTTTCGCCACTAATAACTTTGAAACGTAACAGTAACAGGGATAACCTTTAAAATCTAACGGTAACGGGGAACCCATGAATATTAAGACAATAGTTTCCACTTTCCAATACAAGAAATGCAGTAGCATTGATGTAATTCCCTGTCTGAAAGCAGCCAGGAAAAGGGAAAATTTATTCTATCTTAATTTGATACACACAATAACTAAATAGAAACTTATTAAACTACAAAACACATATATGTGTTTAATTGATACCTTCAAGTTCCAATCCTTTGCAACCCGGGACTTCAATCCACTCGAGTTGAATGACGATTTCGCCACTCTCAACATTCTGTAATCTGAGAAACATGTCTTGTCTTATCTTTCCTTCATTCCAAACAATACAGCTCTCATTGGCTAGGCAATTGTCCCTACTTGGCTCCACTCTCGACACCACGCACCCATTCGGGAGGTTCTTTAACCCCATCTTAAGACTTTCTATGTACGGTTTTATGTCGATGTTTGCATCCCCCATCTTATCATCCCCTGTGAATTTGTCCCGATCAAAAACTTCCTGCATGATACCAGCATAATTGGAATTAGACAAGCCTTGAAACATAACGTTCTTAATGTTTCTCTGGTCGCAACAATTTATCGTTCCTAGAATTAAATGATTTCAGTAGTGTTATTAACACCGTACAATACCACTTGGTTCTACCAGTAGAATCGCGTACCATTAACGACTCCGGTACAGTTCAATAAAAATAGCTGTACGTAAAAAGTACTAGTATAACATGTCCGAATTATGAAAATTGGTACAATATTGATAATCTAAAATTCATGTACAAGACATAATTGTAATGATATAAAATGAAATAACCATAGTTTCTTAATTGTCTGGTAGATACACTGGTTAAACCTCATAATACTGTATATCGGTAACTTCACCGATTTAATATCCATCACGATTAATAAGACATTAGATTTCAGTTTCAAATGAACCTAACCAATGAAAGAAAGATACAAAAGAACTCTTTCTTTATCAATTCAAGGAGACAGAACAAGGACATTACTTACAAGTTTGATAGGAACATTAATATCTGAGATGGAAAGAGTGAGCTCTTCATTCCATTCCGGGTTGCAGTTTTTCTTCACCATTCTAGTCTTCAATTTCTGCATCAACTTATAATTAGCACAAACACAAATATTATATACCCTAACTAAATTACTGGTAATTCTACATTTCTACTAATTACAAGTCTTGATTCATTTTCTAAAAACATTTCTCTTCTGTTGACTCAAGCTGCTCATCTACTTGCTAGAGCAGCAAATTCTTCGACATATTGGGGACTTGGTAGACTAATTGTCTTCCTTTGATTAGAAATCATTTAATTTTGATTAAATGAATAGACTTTCGCATTCTTGATTTTTTTTACACATTAGGCCTCTAACTTCTTGTATTAACCCATCAAGCCATTGATAGTTCAAAATTTTCACTGTTATTACATAAATGGCATAAACTATATAAGGGTCTGATGACTCCAACTCTGTTAGCTAGGTTGATAAATATAACAATATCCACATCAATGTAATTCTGACAGTTTCCATAGACCGAAATAACAGAGAGATATGGTGAACAAACAAACGTAGTCATGGACGAAATTTATATAACAATTACAAAGCCTAAAAAGCAAGGCATATTGAAGAATATAGTGTCCAAAACATGACTTCTGCCCATTACAGATTTGAATTAGAGTGTTAAGATAATAAGTATTGAAAGTTTATTAATGACAAGGTTAAATACTTAATCTAAATATCAAGCTCATTGACTTTAACTGAAATGTTTTGTTGCGAATAACTTTTTTTTTTATAATACAAGTAGTTAAAAGCAGTTTGCACAGTTGTCGTAACTCGTAAGCATTAGTTAAAAGCAACATTGACAAGATCACAAACAAGAAATATACTTCCAGTGTTAATTTATAATGAATGAACGAATTATGAGTTGAAACACAACCTTCGTCTAGAAAAACATCAGCAATGAATGTATAAATTAGTAACTGATCAAATGAAAAAATCTGTATAAGTAAATCCCAAAAATATACAGTCCCTTTTTCCCTTTTATTGAACATCTAAAATTCTAAAGACGATGACCAGTCTCTATTATGAATCGAACTTTTCAAGTTAACTGAATCTACGATTGCCCATTAAACAGAATTCACAATTTCTTCTCACTGATTATATGAGAGGGAAACAGAAAAGTCAGACAAAAGCAAAAATTAACAAATAAAATTCATTTTCAAAGAAAAAGGGAAAAGATAGAGAGAGTGAGACCTGGTTAGCCATGGTGATGAGAACATAAGGATCGCTGCTGCTAAAATCACGAACTGCGAGATTAATTCCTCTGAACACCCGAATTCTAAGAAGACCCACTATGCTTTCCATCTTTAATCTCAACTTGTTATCTTGGACCTATTGTTGAATTTAATGGGTTCAATCTATTAACAAGCTTCCAAATTCATTTGTTAGTATATATGGAAGGATGATTCAGCCTGTGATGGAAATTTTATTAAGATTTCAGATTTAGGATTGTCAAATCAAATATTAGTATAATATGGGTTTGGTGGTCCTGCGTTTTGCTCCTTTATTACTTGTTAATTTCTACACCATATCACATTTTTAGGCTTCAATTTTCAAATTGTGATACCTGTTTTTTTTATGATGAGTTGCCAATAACAAATTTTAACGGGAGACAGCGTTTGGAAATACCTGACTTGCCCGTCAACGGATCAATCGGGTCAAAGAATCCGATTCAATTTAATTATTTAAAATAAATTGAAAAGTTATAGAACATTATGGAAATTTTATTAAGATTTCAGATTTAGGATTGTCAAATCAAATATTAGTATTGTTAAAAAAGGTGTTAGGGATAAGTATATAATATCTTATAAAGAGAAAGAATACAATAAAGAAAATATTAATAACTTGAAATACAATTATATGAACATCGTAATATTAAATATAAAATAACGAAATACAGAAATAAATCTTTTACTTGGAACAAGAGGGTTCTATTGAGATTCAAGTCGATTTCCTTAAGATAGATTTTCCCCTTTGTATGGCAAACTATCTCCCAGGATACAACAACAGACGTTAGGCAAACTTAACTGAGTGTAAAATACTATCACCAAAATACCGAATAACTAAGAACTTAGAGAGAATTTGAAAGAGATTTTATTTCTTTTCTCTGAGGTGTATTGAATAAGAAAAAATGAAACCTATTTATAGGAAAACGTAATGGCACAAACCGTAAATAATAGGAAACATAAGGTACTGCGGATAGTACTGCATAGTATTGCAGAGTAGCCATCAATAATTTGTTGCATAGTAATAGGCGGCTGAATTCAATGATTTTCTTTTAAAATAATAATTCAACAAGTATAACATGAGTTTGGTGGTCCTGTGTTTTGCTCGTTTATTACTTTAAAATTTCTACACCATATTACATGTTTAGGCTTCATCTATTCAAATTGTGATAACCTTTTTTTTCAAGATTTTTTACGATGACTTGTCAATAACAAATTTTAATGGGTGATATAATAATGGACATTGTCGTGGGGACTACAGATTTTTTCATGCAAGATGTGTACTAGTGACAAGTTTGGTTGAGTTTCTTTTTATATAACTAAAACTTTGAATAATTAATTTCTTGTAGAACTTGTTTGTTTTTAGGAAAATATTATGCAGAAAAAAATTTTATGAATTTTACTACAATTGTTTAACTTGGAAAATAAGTTAAAAGAAAATATTTTGCAAGTCAACATGAAAATGTAGTTTAAATAATGGAAAATGTTTTCCCATAAAAAAAAGGAAAAAAATTTTCCCTTACTTTTCTACCTCACCTCCTCTACAATTACCACCACCACTTCTTCCACCCACACAAACATATCTATCACTATCTCCATCCTGCTACCGCCACCATCACCACCACCTCCTTCACCCACCACCACCACCCCCACCTCCACCCAGACACCACCACTTCCTTCATTACCACCACCAACATTTCTTCCA
>CATIWQ010245605.1:0-19530 GCA_949673415.1 Euphorbia schlechtendalii | reverse complement strand
GATGTAAATTCTCCAGCATTATCAAGACGAATTGTCTTAATGGGATAATCAGGAAATTGTGCTCGTAATCTTATAATTTGGGCAAGTAATCTTGCAAAAGCCATATTTCTTGATGATAATAAACATACATCAGACCACCTTATTGAAGCATCAATTAAAACCATAAAATATTGAAATAGTCCACATGGTGGTTGAATCGGTCCACATATATCATATTGTATGCGTTCTAAAAGTATTGGCGATTCAGTTCTGACCTTAACTTTAGAAGGTTTTATTATTAATTTCCCTTGCGAACAAGCAGCACAGAAAAATTTATTATGTTGAATAAACTTCTAATTTTCAACGGATGCCCATGTGCATTTTCAACAATTTTTCTCATCATTATCGAACCAGGATGACCTAGTCATTCATGCCAAATTTTATATGTATCCGAATCTATAAACTTATGATTTATAGTCAAAGTTACCTCAATCATATTAATATATGTGTAGTACAAACCAGATGAAAGAGTATAAAGTTTTTTAAGTATACATTTCTTACTTGAAATAATTTTTGTAATATAAAGACATTCTTTGTCTTCCTTCTCAGTTTCAACATGATATCCATTGCTACGAATATCTTTAAAACTTAATAAATTTCGATGAGAATTTGGGGAAAATAATGCATCATTTATAATAAGTTTTGTTCCCCTTTGTAACATAATATTAGCTCTTCCAAAGCCTTCAACCATTTTTGTTTTACCCGATATTGTGGTAACAATTGTTTCAACCATTTTAGAGTGGAAACATATTTCACCTCTTTGAGCTTTTAATAAATTATCAACTCTTCTAGAGCCTATATTATATTCGTAATATAAGATATAATGGTAACTTTTGTATTACCCATACTTACGAAAATATTCAGCTTCTTTGAGCTTTTAACAATTGTTATCCCCTTAATACATTAATACTTGGCTCTTCTGGAGCATTCAACAATCTGTGTGTCACCAATATCGTGATTACACTCATTTCTGGAATATTATATTTGATCTATTATCATTGATATCAATTGATATTGGGAAATATTCAATTTCTTTCTGTCAAAAATTTTAATTTGATATTCCACTTCTAGTGGTCATTATCATCGCCAATTTGACTCTTCACTTCAAGTGGAAATTACTAGTGCATTCTTATAAAATTGACTGTTATCATAAATAAATATTATTATAATTTATTAAAGATCTGCAGGATCTTTAATAGTAGACTATTTTATATAATATAACAAATATATTAAAGTAAGCAATAATAAAATTAAACATTAGCAATAAGTAAAAATAAAAATGTTAGTAGTTAGTTAGAAAAATATTTTTCATTGTAATAATTTTTCTATTGGTGTTGGGTACATTACATACCCAATTTCAATTTCCACTTCAGGTGGTTATTATATTAATGACTACAAATTTATTATCATATAAAATTTTCATAATGATATAATATTCACTTCAGAAAATATATCAAATTCACTTCAAGAAACATATTTGATTTGATAAAACATACCCATTGCTTTTTAACAAAAGCTTTATTTATTAAGTTTTCACTATTCATGTGAATAGTAACCATATACGTTAATAGTATCGTATACGTATGTGTAAATAGTAACCGTATACGTAAATAGTGAATAGTAACCACTATTCACCATTCATTAAGTTTTCACTATTCACATCTATTTTACTATTCATAAAAATTGCTAGTTTACGCTAGTAATTTGAACAGACTTTCGGAGGCAAATCCAAGTTAAACGAACCAAATATTTGAGAAAGAACTAAGCCTTGATGAGATTCTAGCACCTGGAATATCACAATGAACAGAGGAAACTTAAAGCTGCAACTCGGAAAAATCAAACCCCCTTTTTCTTTTTGAGTGAAATCGTTGATAGAGCAAGTTCGTGTTTTGGAAAGAGGTTGAAGACGGGTTGCAAGAAGTGGAAGGAAGAAGAGAAGTGAGTTGAATTGTATGGTTGTGATGAGTTTTTAGACAAGTAATTAGTAGAAGCAGCAGCGGCCATGGCCACCTAGCCTATTACCTCAGTCGGTTAGAGCATTGTGCTGATAAAGTGTTGGAAATAAAATATAACTGCAAGAATATTATAGCTATAAGAAGAGAAGCATAGAGAGAATATGAAAGAGATTTTATTTCTTATCTTTGAGATGTATGGAATAAGAAAAATTGAATCCTATTTATAGGAAAACTCAATGACACAAGCTGTAAATAATAAGGAAACATAATACATCAAATATTAATGATGTAGGCCCTACATCATAATGTTGCATAGTAACTGCACAGTATTTGGCGGCTACCGACGTATCAAATTTTCAACAATACCAATGAATTTTGTAATTTGTTTGCTAACAATATCATTAACTAGTGCATATATGGTTCCTTTTTTTTAAAAGTATATATATACTTTGCTCTTTTACACTATTAGATGAGTAATTGAAAATATATTGTTATCTTGAACATCCAATGTTTTGATGATAACATTATTTAGTTAATGCATAGTTAATTCCCTGATCTTGATTTCAAAAGTGAAATGATCATCTGGATTTTAAAAAGCAACCTCTGAAACCTTACAAAAATGCACTAGTTTATCCCCCTCAACTTGTAAAAACTGCACCAATTTTCTCTTTGAATGCCACATGTCAACTTCTGATGGAGAGAGAAATGACATATTTGAAAAGTTAAACAACGTAGAATGTGACATGTGGCATTTAAGGGGATGTTGAACCCAAGTTAATAGTACTTCACAGTACTTAAAACATTTTAGAAATAACAAACTAACTAGGATAGTGAAATTAATTGAATACTAAATATACTCTTAATTAATGAAGTTCACTCGAGTTTGTTGAAGGGAAAACAACTTAGTTTACTGAGTAATTAATTAAGTTATGGCTTAGAGTAAGAAAAGCTAGATTGAGCTGATTATTACGTAGTTTACAAGATATTTACTCAGCCGTGCTGAGTTAGCTTTTTATTGTAAAACCTGTGTATCCTTGACACTTAGAGAAATATCTGACACTTGTGCTGCTAATGGATTTTGTGAAAAATAAAATATTCCTTTGATGCTTTTCAGGAGAAAAAACATTGAAATTAAAGAAGATTTTCTAGTGGTCCTCAAAATCAAAAGATGTTGTTGGATTTTGAGCAAAGAAATAAAGTTTGATGGTTTTTAGTTCAGAAGCACAAAAACCTCAAAAGCACTGAAATAACTTAGAGGAGTAAATAATTTTAGAAGAAGTGCAAGAGTTCAGAAGACGTTCTAAAGACTGAAGTCCAGAAGTGACCAAATAAAGTCCTTTTGAAGACGCATAAAGGGTAACTTAGTGTTTTGAAGCTAAAAGTCACGGGGGCTGATCTCGCATTAAATGCCACCACACGTTTTTGTACCTTAACCTGGAAAAGGACAAAAGTTGTTGGCATCTCAGGAACAAAAACATTCCTGATAATCACATACGCAGTCAGCTGTACAAATGTGGGACCAAAATTCATCCTGACAGTTATGGCACGGATTAGAATTGGACGTGCCTCTCAAACGGTTCCTTAATAGAAACATTAGTTAGAGATAACGGGAAGATTTTCAACATTAGTCCAAGAAAAATGGAAACATTCTCTCCCTCTATAAAAGGATATTATACACCAATGAAGAAGATTGCTAAACTTATCTGATACTCAAGAGTGCAAGAAATCTTTCAATCTTAGTGCAATCTTCTTCTGAATAAAAAAGCAAACACCTCTCTTTTCATCTGTTTGTAATCGAGTTTACTGAAACAAAGTTTAGAAGCTCATTCTCTTTTAAACTTTCCAAATCTTGTAAAGCACTAGTTGAGGGTAAGTTAGTGTGAGGGAGCTCAGAAATCTTAAGAGGAAGGTACTCAGTATGTTGGGCCATAAATAGGCTCTTAATAACAGTAGATGGGGATGAATGCTTAATATTGGTTACTTTTAGATTTTTAAAGTTTAATCGCCAAGTTCGATTTTTTATATGCGTGCTGAGTGCGATATAAAAACTTATAAACTGCTAAGCTTTGCTAGCATAGTTTATCTTCAATCTTTAGCTGAGTAAGACTACTCAGCACAGATCGGATCATAATCAGGATAATGAATGAGAGAGAGATGAATGAGATGATCACTGATCAAGCTTAATGCTTAAAGTTAGAATATCAACACCTGAGATTTATCCTGGTTCGGCCCTTAGCCTACCTCCATTCCCCGGATACCATCACTTTAATCCACTAGTGAGTCATTCCTTCAATAGTCGGAGCAGCCTTTACAGTGGGTAGATATTATTACAGAAAGTACCCTCCTTTCTAACTACCACTCAACTCAGTTTGGGTATCATTCCCAAAATGACACTTAGATTAAATAAGAATGCTAACTGGATTCAACTTATAAAAATGTTGAACACTTACAATGTTAATCTAAGTAATTTTTCTCTATTACAAACAAACTAGACTTTGGTGTTTGCTGATTGCTTGCGATGGAATTTCTTTGGAAGATAGAGTAATTTGCGTAGCGTTTTAGCTCTTAAGAAATTCCCGGTGATTCACCAAGTTTGAACGTCTGCTCCAGTCTTCTATTTATACTTTGAAGCTCTACGAAGTAGCCGTTGCAAACTTTATGATATTACTAATCTTCAATTTCTCATCTCTTCAAATCTTTTGAATCTTCCCTTTGGAGACAGATTCCAGGACGTTTAGAGATAGAATTTGAAAGTTGAGGTGCGATAAAATTCCGTTGATAAATCTCATTTGTCTTCAAGCAATCTGGTTCTAAGAGAGATGAGCTAGAATGCAACATGGAGTCTTCTCATTGGATGACCTTGCTGATGTTGGCAGATTTGTGCAGAGACACTTGAGACGCGATGCATAACAGAAAATTCCTTTTACTTGGACTGTAGTGAGGAATCTCTGACATCCGTTTTGACACTCTTTGGTTTTGTGATGACCACATGAATCTTTGTTAATTTTAGCGCCTATCTAGAAAAGTAAATTAAAGAATATTTCGTTCTTTCACAGACGAAGTTAGTAGCACATGTGTCATTAAGTCTCTACGTGTCAAGAAATGTGCTTTTAATTAAATAAAAATAGGAACATGAGTTGAGTGAAGTAATCCTAAACTACGTAGTACTCAGCACAAACTCAGCTTTTCCTACTCTAAGTTATAACTTAATTAATCATCCAGCAAAACTGAGTTATTCTCCCTTGAATAAACTCAAGTTAGCTTCATTAATTAAGAGTCTACTTAGTACTCAATTAATTTCACTATCCTAGACAATTTGCTATTTCCAAAACTAATCAGTACTGTGAAGTACTATTAACTTGGGTTCTACAATCTCCCCTATTTTTGACAGATAGCAAACTAGGTAGTAGAAGAAGTTAATTGAATAAATAGTTCAGAGATTACAAAATACATGAAAGCGATGTAAAAGTCCCTTGTGCTGAGTGACTTCCCTTAGTCAGCTTGAGCTCCCCCATACTAAGTGAGTCTTCTACAAGCGGCTCAGCTCCCCCATAGTTGGAGGATTTCTTCTTTGACTTGGGACATTGTTTTACTTCAACTTTATCTTCAAAGATTTGGTCTCTTGTATGTTTTCCTATACTACATTGTTAGATACACAGCAGAAAACATACATAGCATAAAAAAGCTAAGAAGATCTTAACTTGAGGTAGGAACTTGTAATTTTATTCATATATAAAAAATGACTTAGTTAGTACATAAAGTATATCCTGAGCTAAGATTAAAATAAGTCCTATTACAAGTTCTACATCTCTTATGAACATTGACTAAATTATCTCTTATGCGTTGAAGAGGAAGATCCAGCAATCTTGTTCTTATCCTGATTTGGCTTGTTTGAAGGATGCATCAGATGAGAATTCCTTAGAAGAGATCCCTTGTTAAGATTTTCCATTCTGAGCGCATCTTCAGCTACCTTCTCCCCGTTTGCTATCTGACCTTGAACAATTTGATCAAGACAAACATTAAAGGCATCGAGTGCATCTTATAAGCTCTCTTGCCGGCCAATTATCTGTGGGGAAATCTCCTGCTCCAATTGCTCCTTGCCCTTGGTTGAGAGGAAGTCTTGGTCGTTCAACTCATTGAGAAGAAGATGGTGGCAAAGCGAGAGATGAGCTATCTGGTCAAAACCTTGACTCGCAAACTGTTGAAAACATTGAAGAAGATCATAAAAGTCTGTTACTGTCAGTGCAATATTCAGCTGAGCTTTTATGACAAGAATTTTGGGATAAATGGATTTGATACACCATGAAGTGTAGTTGATGTCTTTTCCGTCCAGCTCTCCCATGTTGAGTAGAGAATCCACCTTCTTCGTCAGATCTTCAACCTTGGTTTTTATGACATTCAGCTTTGTGTAGATTGTCATTACAATCTTAGGGTAGAGGGATTTTATTGGAGGCGCACTCGGCATAGCCATGTCTGGAAAAATCTATCCCATGGCAGTCACTAGGAATTTTTATGATGAGGAGACTTTCTCCGTTATGTGATCAGAGACTTCTCGCTGAAGGGTATCTATCTTGGTATGGAGAGAGTCAATGTTCACGACAGGGGGCCTTGTCCAGCTTCTTTGAGATATCCTTTAATAGCTGAGGACCTCATCTTACTTGTTATCATGGACTAGCAAGAACCGCGACTCAGATTCTACCAGCTTCATGATGTTGTGGCTCACGTCCTTGGAAGATGCAACCTCTTTGGAGATGTCCTCGATCTTGTGATCGGTTAGTCTCTTTATCTTAGCCTGCTCCTTACTGAGCTCATGGATTTGTATCACTTGAGTAACCATATTAGTACTTAACAGTGTCTATGTTACTCTTTATCTTTCCTGCAACAGCATTTGCCATCATAGTAGACGTGGGAATAGATGTAATAACTACCCCAATCCGAGCTGTAGAGTCCATTAACCCATTT
Organism: Euphorbia schlechtendalii; assembly: GCA_949673415.1. Taxonomy (NCBI): domain Eukaryota; kingdom Viridiplantae; phylum Streptophyta; class Magnoliopsida; order Malpighiales; family Euphorbiaceae; genus Euphorbia; species Euphorbia schlechtendalii. The sequence goes on along the minus strand of CATIWQ010245605.1, from coordinate 12,574 downwards.
AGGATTAGCGCCATCTTATCTACCAAGCTCTTGGCACTCTCTTTTTCCAAGTGATTTCGAATAACCAACAAGCTACCTTGGATCCTCTCAAACTCCTCAAAGTATAGAGAGTCTCTAGGCACACTTGTGTGTTGTTCGACTTTAGGTATTTTTACCTTAGGCCTGGATGATAAGTTCATCAATTCCTGAGCAAGTAGCATGTTGCCTACTACTCCATCTAACTCAGCATCAATCTTGAGCACAGGAAATTGCTTCCTTGCTAACTCTCAGATCTGTGCTAAGAAAGACATATCAGCTATTGCTGGCTTGCTTTTAGGTTCAGGTGCTTCACTGGTTATAAAATTTACCTTAGTAGTCTGACCACTTGCTTAACTAGAGGGGTTAAGGAGGTTGAGGATGGGTTTGAAGAAAGGTTACGTTCATAACCATGTATAGATGAAGAAGTTGGTTTTAGTGGAATAGAAGGTATAATGGCTCTAGAAGAGTTGGTTGTTGGTTGAGAATATACAGGTGAAGGTGTTGAAGAAATATGTACTAGAGATGGAGGATAAGAATCCTGGCCATTTTCAAGTGAAGAGATTTGAATTGGGGAATGTACAGATGTAGAGGGAGAAGAACTTTTATGCGTTTCAGGATTTACTAGAGTAGAACCTGATGGAATAGAAGAATTTACAAGAGAAGAGTTTTGAGGATTTACAAGAGAAGATGAGGGGGTAGGATTTTGCAGAACCTCTTGGTTAGCTATTTGACCTAAGGATGGGTCAGCCTGAGGTTTCTCATGCTGAGAAGAAGGCTCCTCAATATGAGTGAATGTGGGAGTGGGGATGTTGGGGTCTTGAGGATCAAACTCCTTTGGAATCAAGGTAATGGTTTCTCCAACATCCTCCTCGCTGCTCACCACTTGCACATTTTTCTGCAGTGGCCTTGTGTTGGTAGAATGCTTTCACTGAGTGCCCTTAAGTTTTGGCAAAAACATCTTAAATGTTCTCAGCAACGTTCGACCCAAGCCAGTCCTCATCTCTAGACTTCTTGGCCTCAGCCTGCTCCTCAGTATCATCTGAGAAAACCATCTTGCGCTTCCTTTGGCGTAGGGACTCATTAGCCTCAGCCTCTACTTCTTTTTCCTCAGCTTACTGCTCAGCTAGTAGCTTAGCCTCTGCCTCCCTCTAGGTATGGGTTTTGGCTTACATCTTCCTTCTTTGATGATGAGTAGGAGCATCACTGGACTTGGCTAGACTCTTCCCATTGGCCTTAGAGGAAGCAGCCTTCTCTGGTTTGGAGGGGATGGTGGTCACATTCTCCAAGATGCTGGAGATGGGAGCCTTATCGGAGTCATCACTCTCCTCAAAGTCCGCCATAAACTGGTCTTCCTCCTCTTTGCGGATGTCCGCAGGCAATACTATCAGTACACATCTCAACTTTCGCTTCTCCTAAGCCTTAGTGTACCTAGCATGAACCTGGTTGTGAGCCAGCCTACTGAAATGAAACATTTCAAGCCTCTTCTTCACTGGCATGACTATTTCACCGGACCACCCCAAAAACTAAGCCACGTCAACATTCACTACCCTCATAATCTTTGTTATGAGGTAACCATAGTGATAGACGGTAGTCAGCTTTATCAAGTGGTGAAGAATCACCACTGGCCAATTGAGCTTTTTACCCTCTACCATATGGTAGACCACACAACATTCGAAGTATGTGTAGTTAGTTAGCGAGCCTATTTTGGGTAACAGCAAATTCACCACCAGTAGCACATCCTTGCTGCCCATGACATCCCGCTGGCGGCAATCTCCCCTAAAATATAGTTGGCTGGGAGTTCCCAATCGTCGGGAATGATGATGGAGCTTCATTACCAGATTTGTGAAACTGAGTGCTTGAATTAGGCATGTTGAGGATGCTCCATATTAGACGAGAACAAATCAAAGTAGATTTGCCTCCAAAGTCCATCAGCAAAATATCACTAAAGCCTTCTATTGAGTATAGATGAGTGTAGAAAGCTCTAACAAGGCCTGTGATTGTTAGACCTTCCATCATCAAGAAGGAACTAAGGTGCTAATGATTGATAACTCGGTGAATTGTCTTGTTGAGCAGTAGGCCTTCATAGTTCACTTATAAACCAAGCCAAAATCCAATCCATCTTCCCATTCCACTCTCGCAATACCGGTTCCCACTTCAAGGGTTATTTTCTCAGTCTTTCCTTCCATGTTCATAATAATCCTCATGACAATGGTGTTCTTGAGTCGGTGAGTGGTCTTGGTTTTCGCCATTTGGTAGATTTTGAGAGAAGATTGAAAGAAGAAGAAATTAGGGTTCGAATGCTCTGAGGATTTAAATTCGCAGAAAGCAAGTGACCCACTCTCTTCAACTGTTCAACTTATATAGACTATCTCATCTCTCCTCGATACATGTCACTATCTCAGCTTCTGATGAAAATGAAAGTTGAGATTGACCTCTAATTAACCACCTTAGTAAAATGGTGAGATTTGGTAAAAACAATTCTTATTCACATGTGCGTCTTTTGAAAACGCAAAGGTTTGAATTTTAACCGTGAACTATTCCTCACGCCATTTCTTTAAAAACTTGACGGTGTTATCCATTTGTCATCTCATGCTTGATCTCCAACACTTAGCCAAATTTCTGAGATGTTCATCCTTCTTCTTCATCATGGATTTGCTATATCAATAAACTGCCTCAGTACATAAAATTTTTCCTTTGGAAATGGTTTGTGAAGATATCAGCACACTGCTCCTCTGATGGAACATACTCCAACTTGACATCTCCTCATAGCACATGATCTCTAATGAAGTGATGCCTGATGTTGACATGCTTCATTCTCCCATGCTGAACTGGACTCTTGGATAAATCAATTGCGCTCTTGTTATCACACATAACTTCGAGACAATTAGACTTGATACTATAATCTTCCAGTTGCTGCTTTATCCAAAGCAATTGTTCTACAAAACTTCCTACTATCATGTACTCAGCTTTAGCTGTACTTAGCGCAATAGATTTTTGCTTCTTACTGTACCAAGAGACAAGACACTCTCTAAGGAAATGACATCCTCCTATTGTACTCTTCTTACCGAGTGTGTCTCTTCCATAATCAACATCTATGAATCCCCTAGGAGTGAAATCTGAGCTACTGAGATACCATAGAACTGCTTCAATTGAACTTTACAAGTACCTGAGAATCCTCTTCATAGCTGCTAAATGAGATTCTCTAGGATCAGCTTGATAATGAGCATAGTAGCACACATCATACTGTATTTCTGGCCTACTAGTAGTAAGATAAAGAAGAGATTCGATAATTACTCTGTAGAATTTGCTGTCTACAAGATTACTAGCTTCAACTTTACTCAAGATAGAATCTGTAACCATAGGAGTTGACATTTTCTTAGAACGGTCCATGTTAAATTTCTTCAGAACTTCTTTGGTATATTTGGACTGACTGATGAAAATTCCATCATTAGTCTGCTTGATTTGAAATCCAAGAAAGAAATTGAGCTCTCCCATCATAGACATCTCAAACTCGCTCTTCATTTGCTTGCTGAATTCCTTGCATAGCTTCTCATCAGTTGCTCCAAATACGATATCATCAACGTATATTTAGACTAGCAACACATATTCTTTCCTTCGCCTGATAAATAGAGTTGTATCTGCTTTACCCCTTTCATAGCCTTTGCCAATAAAAAAATTGGTCAACCTCTCATACCAAGCTCTTGGAGCCTGCTTTAATCCATAAAGAGCTTTCTTCAATTTGAAGACATGCTTAAGATTCTTTGCATCTTCAAAGTCTGGAGGCTAGCGAACATAGACTTCTTCTTGAATGAATCCATTCAGGAAAGCACTTTTGACATCCATTTGAAACAATTTGAAGTTCATATGGGATGCGAAAGCACAAAGGATTCGAATAGCTTTAAGACGGGCTACTGGTGCATAGGCTTCATAATAATTAATGCCTTCTTACTGATTGTAACCTTGAGCAATAAGCCTGGCCTTGTTCCTGATAGCAATACCATCTTCATCTAGCTTGTTCTTAAATACCCACTTGCTATCGATAATTGATTTCCCTTTAGGCCTAGGAACTAGATCCCAAACATCATTACGCTTGAACTGATCCACTTCCTCTTGCATTGCGATCATCCAATAATCATCTCCTTTTACATCTTCAAACTTCTTGAGTTTGATCAATGATATGAAGGCTGGATGACTCATCATCTGACTGAGGTGACCATGCATCATCACTGAATTATGAACATCATCAACTATGCTATCTAGCGGATGGTTGCGATGAACTCTAATCTCTCTTGGAAGACTCGGATCAACTATTGGAGGATCGATAACTGGATGCTGAGGTGGAGGTTGATCTTCGCCATCGATGAAGTTGATAGAAAGATCCTCATCATCATCTTTAGCTTCCCTAGACGGGGGATCCTATGTTGACTTGGGTAGCAAAGTTTGTGGCATACTAAGTTGATTTGAAAGCTGGGGAACTCCTTCGTCTTTATCAGAGGGATGTCTTTCTGCAATGTTAGTTTCATCGAAATCTACATGCATAGACTACTCTAAGAGGCTAGTAAGCTTGACATATACTTTATATGCTCCACTGTTAGTTGAGTATCCCAAAAAGATACCTTCATCAAACTTAGGATCAAACTTTCCTAATTGCTCTTCTATGTTAAGAATATAGCACCTACAACCAAAATATCTGAGATGACCAATCTTAGGCTTGTGCCCTCGCCAAAGCTCATAGGGTGTTTTCTCAAAAATTGGGTGAATTAAAACCCAATTCAAGATATAACAGGCTATGTTAACAACTTCTCCCCAAAAGTACTTTGGTAGATTATTATCACTTAGCATGGATCGAGCCATCTCAACTATTGTCCTATTCTTCCTTTCTACAACCCCATTTTGTTGAGGTGTATAAGGAGAAGAGAAGTTGTGGTCAATGCCATGCGCTGAACAGAATTCTTCGAAATGGAAATTCTCGAATTCACATCCATGATCACTTCGGATTCTATAGATTTTATCTCCTATTTCATTTATTATCCATTGACTGAGCTTGACAAAATATTCATAAGTCTCATCTTTGCTACTCAACAAGACTACCCATGTGAATCTCATGAAGTCATCTACAACCACCAATGAGAACCTCTTACCACCCAAGATCATAGGCTGAACTGGGCCGAAAAGATTAAGGTGGAGTAAATCCAATGGTCGCTTAGTTACTACGTGATTTACAAATCTAAATGATTTCTTAACTTTCTTACCAAGCTGATAAGCATAGCATAGTTTATCCTTCTCGAAGATGATATTGGGTAAACCCACAACTAATTGCTTTTTCGTTAGTTTAGACAGTATGTTCATATTTATATGACCCAACCTTCGGTGCCAAAGTCACAAATTATCCTCCTTAGATACAAGACACACGTTAATGGAGCCAGGGGATAAATCAATCATATAAACATTATTGATCCTGGTAACAAAGAGTATAGTTGAGTTAGTCTTACAGTCAATTACTAAGCATCATGCTGAGTCAAACATAGCCTTCCTGCCATTCTCGTAGAGCTAGGCTACACTAAGTAGATTGAACTTCAGACCCTTAACAAGAGAAACCTCTTCGATCGAAGGAGAGACAACAACAGTGCCACTACCTACAATCTTGCTAATCTAGTTATCTCAAAAATTGACACTTCAATTTCTTTTTCACTCTAATGAGATGAACTGGCTTTCATCTCCCATCATATACCTTGAGCATCCACTATCCAAATACCACATTCGAGAATCATCAGAGAATCTATGGCTCACCTGCAAAATAGTTACGTTTTCTTAGGTACCCATGCTTTCAAGCTGGGTCTCCTTTGTTAACAGTGTTTAGGTTTGAATAGTCGTACTCGTTGTAATAACCATTTTTATGCGTACAGAGAACTATGGCATGCCCAGCTTTCCCATAAAAACCGCAAACTATTTTTGGCTTGGGCTGGCTCGCTTTCTTCTGTTTAGAGGGATTCTTCCTCTTAGAATTGCGAGTTTGGTTACTCTGAGTTTAATTGTTGGCTGGAGGAGGAACCCCTTTCTTCTTTAAAATCGTTATCTCAATGTTTGCAAGATTTTGACAATACTCATTTCGAAAGGCTTATCATCGGTAACGGTGCCAAAATACTTGTTCCCCACTTTTCTACTAATAAGATAAAAGTTCTAATATGAACAAGTGTTGTCAGTACCGCTTATCAAATAGAAAAATGATTACCACTGCAAGTATACAGTTGTGATGAAGTTTTAAAAGATATCGATTCCATAGGGAAGGAATTCGGTTCTAAAGACCAACTAGATTTACGTAACAAAAGAAATAAGGTAATTTGTATTGGAGGGTTTGGATGATGGACTGATGAATAGAAAGATGCATGAACACAATAGAGAAGATGTAAACTTTATAGATATTCCCTAAGAACAAGTATAGTAGAGAAAAACATGCAAAATCATCAAGAATATTTCAAAAAACATGCAAAATCATCAAGAATATTTCATACACTAGATAACTTCAACAAATACAGTTCTAGACACCCAAATATTCAATAATTCAATGCAGAGCAACACATGAAATGAATTTTCTAAATCTAGGGTAAATGAATAATGACATTTATAAAAACCTGGATAACAATATTACTATGCTTAGTACGGTTGCTCTCATATAGGCATATTTAGCAAGTTACCACTCCAAAAATGTTGGCTCATTAAACAGCTTTAAAATCACATATCCAGTGATTATACACAATCTTGTTAACCCCGAAATCACTCTTAAAGTTAACTCGAAAGCATATAACTTCATTAATATAAATGATGCAAGATGAAATACTCGTTATGACACATAGACATATCATAAATTTCAAAATAGAAAGTATAAGTTGAAAACAAAGTAAAGTTGCAAGGTATGCAAGTGAAAGCTAAAGTTGATCAAACAGTATCCACACTTTAATGGGAGTTGTCAATTCCCGTAATTTTTACGTCTACTTTGAATTCGGTCTCGACTTGTATAGAACCTCCGCTAGGATGATATTCTTTGTGTGTATTTAGCAAATGAATGTTGAAGAAAGAAAACTTTTATTGATGAGTGCTTTGCAATTACACTCATACAAAAATCGCTCGAGTGATCGAAATAAGAATCGAATCACTTATACATTTTTCTCACTATAACTTTGATCGTAGTGAAATCTATACTATTTTCACTCTCTATCTATGCATACACATTTTCTTCATCTACGATGCCGTGCACCACACTATGCCATGAAATTGGTTGGATGTGAACCCTATTTATAGAGTGCGAAGGGTTGCGTCTATCCAGACTAAGAGTCGTGTCCATTGGCAAAGGGTTGCATCACTTCTATATGATTAGATGCAAGTTTTCATCCTCATCTACAATGGAATGACACCTTTTCATGATTGGATTACTTCCAAAAGGTGTCTTTTCTTTTGACAGTTGATGGCAGTTGATCATTCTTATCCGACGGTTGGTAGTTGAGAAGAGTTGACCAATAACCATCACAATAGTCACCATCGTGACTATTGGTTGGTAACTTTCTACTTTTGAAGAGTAACAAGTTGCGACTGCGAATGGGTGTTACGATCGTAACATGTGTTTTTCTTCATGTTTCTTCTTTGCAACTTTGTCGATCTTTGACAGCTTCGATACTAAGCCATTTCTTTATGTTCCACTCGTCTTTTTTTACCTTTTTTCGCTCTTTTTACATAGAATTCCATCTTTGATCATTTTACTCCCAAGATTCACCTAGTTTCTGCATTTGCATAAAAAACAACTACATAGCACGTGAAATCTTTTTTATGAAGTATAAAATAACAAGTATGAAATCTTTGAAAATATCATGATAATAAGTGTAATTATACACTTGTCACACCCCCACACTTAACTTTTTCATTGTCCTCAAGGTAAACACAACATAAGTGTATAAAATAGTATTCAAGTTCGTACGTCATTTGGCGAAAGACTATCGTAGTGAGTACCACATTCCCACGTTGCATAAAGTTCAAGTAAAAGTTCAAAATTTCCCACAAATTAGTAATGTGCAGTTTATATAGTTCAGTTGCATACCTTTACTCTTAATGGAGGGTCAACCGAATTGGGTCTTCATATAAGCGTTATATGCTTGCTTGAATATTTCCTTCTCTCAAGTATAGTATAAAGGACAAAGGGAGCACACTTTGGAAAGATTGATCTGAAGGCATTTTTAGGTAACCTAGGATGCTAAAACACTCTTAGTGGTTACATTTTATGCTCCATACCACTCACCATTTTTTTAGTGGTTGCATTTTATGCTCCATACCACTTTCTCTTATTTTTTTTCTTTTAAGCATATGTTTTTTAAGTTTAGATTTGTACTTTGCACCCATTTTTTGTGCTATGTTTTTTTCTTTTTTTTTCACTCAATGAATGGTTGTAGTTTCTGCTCCTTACCATTCCTCACCTTTTGCATAACTCAATGGTTATCCTCCCTTACTTTTAATTTTTTCTCTCTTAATACCTTCATCCTTTATTGATCACTTTCAAAGTATTATGGCTATAGTTTCCCAACACTTTAAATACACTTAATATTTATAGGACATATTCGAGAATAGCATATAAAACTCATAGTAAGAACAATACTAGATATTACTCCACTCAAAACTTATTGGTAGCATTAAACTAAAACTATATAACTTAAACTAATTCATGTTGCATTGAAATATATATCGAAACTTACTTGGAATGTTTCTTTTGAATGTTACTCACAACTCATCCTTGCCAAATGCTAAATGTTGTGCCAGAACGCTCTCACACTCTCAACGTGCGCTCATACTCTAAATAACTTTTTCAAAATATGCACCAACATCAAACTTGTAATACCTAACACTCATAATACCCTTGGAATATATGTTAGTATAGTATAGGTATGGATAAGGTATAAACAACACAAAATCAAGAAAAATTTTCATATTCTTCAACTTTTTTAACTTTATTTAATTTTTCATGCTTCAAATCATTCTCTTTCTGATTCGAAAGACGCCAAACTTTCTCCCGAATTACTCGTACTTAGCATGCACACAAAAGAAAGCAAACTTAATGAATAAGCAAGAAAAATATGTTAATAACAAAATATAAATACTTAAAACTGAAAACAAAAACAAAAAAAATAAATCTATTGACAGATAAATGTAATTGCCCATTCTTTGGCAATTTGATCTCTTAGAACGCACTTGCCTTCCCCGGTAACGACGCCAAAAACTTGTTCACAAGAATTTGACTATACTCGTTCTGAAAGGCTTATCGTCAGTAACGACGCCAAAATACTTGTTCCCCACTTTTCTACTGATAAGATAAAAGTTCTAATATGAACAGGTGTTGTCAGTACCGCTTATCAAATAGAAAAATGATGACCACTGCAAGTATACAGTTGCGATGTAGTTTTAAAAGATATCGATCCCACAGGGAAGGAATTCGGTTCTAAAGACCAACTAGAGTTACGGAACAAAAGAAATAAGGTAATTTATATTGGAGGGTTTGGATAATAGACTGATGAATAGACAGATGCATGAACACATTAGAGAAGATGTAAACTTTATAGATATTCCCTAAGAACAAGTATAGTAGAGAAAAAATGCCAAATCATCAAGAATATTTCATACATTAGATAACTTCAACAAATACGATTCTAGACACCCAAATATTCAACAATTCACCGCAGAGCAACACATGAAATGTCTTTTCTATATCTAGGGTAAACAATTATGACACTTATAAAAACCTGGATAACAATAATACTATTCTTAGTAGGGTCGCTCTCACATAGCCATATTTAGCAAGTTACTACTCTAAAATTGTTGGCTCACTAAACAATGTTAAAATCACAGTTCTAGTGATTAGACACAATCTTGTTAACTCTGAAATCACTCTTAAAGTTAACTCAAAATTATATAACTTCATTAATATAAATGATGCAAGATGAAATACTTGTTATGACACATAGACATATCATAAATTTCAAAATAGAAAGTATAAGTAGAAAACAAACTAAAGTTGTAAGGTATGCAAGTGAAAGCTAAAGTTGATCAAACCGTATCCACTCTTTAATGGGAATCGTCAATTCCCGCAATTCTTGCATCTACTTTGAATTCGATCTCAACTCGTACAGAACCTCCACTGGGATGCTATTCTTTGTGAATATCGAATAATTGAATGTTGAAGAATAAAAACTTTTATTGATACGTGCTTTGAAATTACATTCATACAATAATCGCTAAAATTTGTGGAGAAATCTAGTGATCGAAATAAGAATTGAATCACTTATACATTTTTCTCACTATAACTTTGAACGTAGTGAAATCTATACTATTTTCACTCTCTATCTATGCAAACATGTTTTCTTCATCTACCATGCCATTCACCACACTATGCCACGATATTGGTCAGATGTGAACCCTATTTATAGAGTGCGAATGGTTGCATCTATCCATACGAAGAGTCATGTCCATTGGTGAAGGGTTGCATCACTTCATTATGATTGGATGCAAGGTTTCATCCTCATCTATAATGGAAAGGCACCTTTTCATGATTGGATTACTTCCAAAAGTTGTCTTTTCGTCTAACAACCGATGGCGGTTGATCGTTCTTATCCGGCGGTTGGTAGTTGAGAAGAGTTTACCAATAACCATCATAAGTCACGAGCACAATATACATGTCGCGATTGTGATTATTTGTTGGTAACTTTCTACTTGTGAAGAGTAACAAGTCACGACCGTGAATGGGTGTCACAATCGTGACATATGTTTTTCTTCATGTTTCTGCTTTCCAACTTTGCCGATCTTTGACATCTTCGATCCTAAGCCATTTCCTTATGTTCCACACATTTTTTGCACCTTTTTTTCACTCTTTTTACATAGAATTCCATCTTTGATCATTTTACTCCCAAGATTCACCTAGTTTCTGCATTTGCTTAAAAAACAACTACATACCACGTGAAATCTTTTACATGAAGTATAAAATGACTCAAAACCATATCATTTTATGATCGAAAATATCATGATAATAAGTGTAACTATACACTTATCACTCAGCAGTCAACTCATCTAATTGCTTAGTGAGCTTGTTGATAGCTCATTCTTGATACTTAGCTTTTTCTTGAAGAAAGCGGATATCAAGTGATAAGGAAGCATTAGTATATTCCAAATCATCATTTCTCCTCACTATCTCTTTGATGTTTTTCATTGGTTTATTATTCGGTTTCATAACTTCAAAGAGAGCCTGGACGAATTCATCAATGGATAAAGAAACTTCAGAATGTACCTCAGCTTGAGGAGCTTTTCCTTTATCATGCTCAGCTTCAGAGTTCATAGTGGAATGATCTCTACTGGAGGTAGATGATGAGCCTTCACCTCGTTAATTCTCAATGGCCATCAAGCAAAGGTTGTCTGAGTCAGTAGCTTCCTCATCAGATGATGAAGATTCTTCTAAATTGCTCCAAGTGGCAGTAAGTGCCTCATTTTTCTTAGAGAACCTCTTCTTGAACCTGTCCTTCTTCAACTTTGGAAAGCTCGACTGAATGTGACCTTTCTCTCCATAGCCAAAACATTTGATGTCTTTACTATGCTCTTTCTTCGGTCCTTCCTCAGCTCCTCGCCAGTGCAGAGTTGACTTGGTTTTAGTGGGAAACTTCTTCTTGCTATTGAACTTCCCATCCTTCTCAATGAAGCGTTTGAAACGTATGGTCAGAAGGGCAATTTGCTCATCAGAGTCACAGCTAGTGGACTCATCTGATGAATTTTCTTTAAGGACAATGGCTTTGCCCTCATTCCCCCGATTCCTCTTGGAGTCATCTGAGTATTTTCTCAGAGACATCTCATGAGTTAGCAAGGTGCCTATCAGCTCATCACAGCTGTAGGTCTTATGATAAGTGTATAATTACACTTAATATCATATTAATTTTATACACTAAACACTATAGTTTAAGTCAGTTTTATACTTCATATAAAAGATTTCACGTGGTATGTAGTTGTTTTTTATGCAAATGCAGATACAAGGTAAATCTTGGGATTAAAATGATCTAAAGTGGAATTCTATGAAAAAGAGTGAATAAAGATGCGTGGAACTTAAAGATTTGGCTTAGGATCGAAGCTGTCAAAGATCGGTGAAGTTACAAGGAGAATTCTAAAGAAAAACTCAACTCACGGTCGTGATAACCATTCGCAGTCGGGACTAGTTCTTCTTTAGATTAGAAGTCTACCAATAAAAGATTCACGATCATGACATGTATATCGCGGTCGTGACTTGGATGATTTTCTGGTATTATCTTCTTAACTACCAACCGCTAGATAAGCATGATTAACCGCCATCAACTACCAATGAAAAGACACTTATCATAAGTTAACTAATCATGAAAAGGTGTCTATCCATTGTGGATTAAATCAAAGCTTCTCAACCAATCATAATGAAGAGATGCAATTATTCACCAACGGACACAACCCTTCGTTTGGATAGACGCAACCCTTCAAACTCTATAAATAGGGCTCTAAACCTTACAATTTC
>CATIWQ010245594.1:0-22470 GCA_949673415.1 Euphorbia schlechtendalii | reverse complement strand
TACTATACTTGCCCTTAGGGAAATATCTATATAGTTTACATCTTCTCTGATCTGTTAATGCATCTATCTATTCATCAATCTATCATCCAACCCTACAATTTATCTTATTTCTTTTGTTTCATAACTCTAGTTGGTCCTTAGAATCGAATTCCTTCCCTGTGGGATCGATATCTTTTAAAACTACATTACAACTGTATACTTGCAGTTATCATCATTTTTCTACTTGATAATCGTTAATGACAACAACTATTCATATTTAGAACTTTTATTTTATCAGTAGAAAAGTGGGGAACAAGGTTTTTGGCACTATTACTGAGGATAAGCCTTTCGGAACAAGTATAGCTAAAATCTTGTAAACAAGTTTTTTGTGCCGTTACCAGGGAGGGCAAGTATGTTCTAGAGATCAGATTACCAGAGAACGGGCAATTATATTCATTGTCAATTAGATTTAAGTCTCTCACAATGGGGAGATTGTGTTCTCTAGTGTTAGGGGGCATTTGTATAAAATCCAAAAAATCAATAAAAATCAAATAAAATTAAAAAAATTGAAGAATGGAAATTTTTCTTTGTTTTATGTTATTTATACATTATCCATACCTATACTATACTAACATATGTTCCAAGGTTATTGTGAGTGTTAGGTATTACAAGTTTGATGTTAGTGCCATTTTCGAACAAAACTTTTGTTTCGAGTTTGAGCGCAAGTTGAGAGTGTGAGCACTTCATAGCACAACATTTAGCATTTGGCAAGGATGAGAGATGAGTAACATTCAAAAGTAACATTCCAAGTAAGTTTTGATATATATTTCAATGCAACATGAATTGGTATTAGTTATATAGTTTAAGTTTAATGCTACCGATAAGTTTTGAGTGGAGTAATATCTAGTAGTGTTCTTACTATGAGTTTTATATGCTATTGTTGAATACATCATATAAGTATTGAGTGTGTTTAAAGTGTTGGGAAACTATAGCCATAATACTTTGAAAGTGATCTATAAAGGATGAGGGTATTAAGAGAGAAAAATCAAAAGAAACAGAGGAAAACCAATGAGTTATGCAAAAGGTGAGGAATGGTACAGAGCAAAAACTGCAACCATTCGATGAGTGAAAAAAGAAAAGAAAGCATAGCATGAAAAATGGGTAAAAAGTACAAATATGTACTTCAAAAACATATGCTTAAAAAAATGAGAGAAAGTGGTATGGAGCATAAAATGCAACCACTAAGTGTGTTTAGCTTCCTAGGTTACGTAAAAATGCCTTGAGAACAATCTTTTCAAAGCGTGCTCCCTTTGTCCTTTATACTTTATACTATATACTTAAGAGAAGGAAATATTCGAGTAAGCATATAACGCTTATATGAAGACGTAATTCGGTTGGCCCTCCATTAAGAGTAAAGGTATGCAACTGAACTAAATAAATTGCACATTACTAATTTTTGGGGAATTTTAAACTTTTACTTGAACTTTATGCAATGTGAGAATGTGGTACTCACTATGATAGTCTTTCACCAAATGAGGTACGAACTTGAATTACTAATTTATACACTTCTGTTGTGTTTACCTTGAGGATAAGGCAAAAGTTAAGTGTGGGGGTGTGATAAGTGTATAATTACACTTATTATCATGATATTTTTATTCATAAAATGATATGGTTTAAAGCATTTTATACTTCATATAAAAGATTTCACGTGGTATGTAGTTTTTTATACAAGTGCAAAAACTAGGTGAATCTTGGGAGTGAAATGATCAAGGATGGAATTCTATGTAAAAAGAGTGTAAAAGGTGCAAAAAGATGCATGGAATACAAGGAATTGGCTTAGGATCGAAGTTGTTAAAGATCGATAAAGTTGCAAAGAAGAATCATGAAGAAAAGCACATGTCACGATCATGACACCCATTCACGGTCGTGACTTGTCATTCTTCACAAGCAAAAAGTTACAAACCAATATTCATGATTGTGGCATGTATATCACGCTCGTGACTTGTGATGGTTTTTGGTCCACTATCTATTCTTATACTTTACTAACATTTGTCCAAGGTTATTGTGAGTGTTATGTATTATAAGTTTGATGTTAGTTCAAATTTTGAGCCCATGTTGAAATTGAGCATTATTAGCACAACATTTAGCATTTGGTAAGGATGAGTGGTGAGTAACATTCGAGAGCAACATTCCAAGTAAGTTTCGATATATATTTCAATGCAACATGAATTAGTATAAGTTATATGGTTTTAGTTTAATGCTTCTGATAAGTTTAAGTTGAGTAATATCTAATATTATTCTTACTATGAGTTTTATATGCAAATCTCGAATAAGTCCTACAAGTATTGAGTGTGTTTAAAGTGTTGGGAAACTATAGCCATAATAATTTGAAATTGATCAATAAAGGATGAGGGTATTAAGAGTGAAAAATCGAAAGAAAGAGAGGATAACCAATGAGTTATGCAAAAGGTGAGGAATGGTACAAAGCAAAAACTACAACCATTCATTGAGTGAAAAAAGAAAAGAAAGCATAGCATGAAAAATGGGTGCAAAGTATAAAGTACTTCAAAAACATATGCTTAAAAGAAAAAATGAGAGAGTGGTATGGAGCATAAAATGCAACCACTGAAAAAAGGGGAGAGTGGTATGGAGCATAAAATGTAACCACTGAGAATGTTTTAGCATCCTAGGTTACCTAAAATTGCCTTGAGAGAAAATTAATCAAAGTGTGCTTTCTATGTACTTTATACTTTATACTATGCTTAAGAGAAGGAAATATTCGAGTATGCATATAACACTCATATGAAGATGCGATTCGGTTGATTCTCCATTAAGAACAAAGGTATGTAACTAGACTATATAAATTGCACATTACTAATTTGTGGGTAATTTCAGGCTTCTACTTGAATCTTATGCAACGTGGGAATGTGGTACTCACTTCAATAGTCTTTCGCCAAATGAGGTATGAACTTGATTACCAATTTATACACTTCTGTTGAATTTATCTTGAGGACGAGGCAAAAGTTAAGTGTGGGGGTATGATAATTATATAATTACACTTATTATTAATATAATTTTACACACTAAACACTATAATTTAAGTCATTTTTATACTTCATATAAAAGATTTCACGTGGTATGTAGTTATTTTTTGTGCAAATGCAGATACTAGGCAAATCTTGGGAGTAAAATGATCTAAAGTGGAATTCTATGTAAAAAGAGTGAAAAAGGTGCGAAAAGATGCAAAGAACTTAAAGATTTGGCTTAGGATCGAAGCTGTCAAAGTTCGGTGAAGTTACAAGAAGAATTCTGAAGAAAAACACAATTAACGGTCATGACAACAATTCACGGTCACGACTTGATACACTTCAGAAGCAGAAAATTATCAAACAAAGATTCACGATCGTGACTTGTATATCGCGGTCACGACTTAGACGATTTTTGGTCAAATCTTCTTAACTACCAATCGCCAAATAAGATTGATCAACCGCTATCAACTATCATTATATACTCTTATTATTTTCATAGTAATCTTAAAGCTTCTCAACCAATTACATTGAAGTGATGCAATCTTTTGCCAATTGACACAACTCTTCATTTGGATAGACGCAACCCTTCAAACTTTATAAATAGGGATCCAAACCTCACAAATTTGGTGGCATTGGAATTAGAAAAAGTGAGGGATATAGTGTGTGTGTGTGTAGATAGAGAGTGAAATTATTTAGTTTTCGCTACGTTCATAAGTGTTAGCAAGAAAATGTTTAAGTGATTTGAATCCTTGTTTCGATCACTAGATTTCTCTACATATTCAAGTGACTGTTGTATAAGTGTACTTGCAAATCACTTATCAATAAAAGTTTTCATTCTTCAACATTAGTTTGTTCGATATTCACAAAGAATAGCATCCTAGCGGAGGTTCTGTATGGGCCGAGACCGAATTCAAAGCAAATGTAGGATTTGCAGGAATTGATGACTCCCATTAAAGAGTGGATACGGTTTAATCAACTTTAGCTTTCACTTACATACCTTACAACTTTGCTTTGCTTTCTACTTACACTTTCTATTTCAAAGTTTATGATATGTCTATGTGTCATCATGTGTATTTCATGTTGAGTCTTTTATATTAATCAAGTTATATGCCTTTGAGTTAACTTTAAGAGTAGTTTCGAGGTTAACGAGATTGTGTATAATCATTGGATCTGTGATTTTAACGCTGTTTAGTGAGCTAACATTTGTGGAATGGTAACTTGCTAAATGTGGCTATGTGAGAGCGACCCGTACTAAGCATAGTAATATTGTTGTCCAGGTTTGTATAATCACCTTAATTTGTTTGCACTAGATATAGAAAAGTCATTTCATGTGTTGCTCTGCGGTAAATTATTGAACATCTGAGTGTCTAGAACCGATTATGTTAAATTAGTCTAGTGAACGTAATAACTTTGTTGAACTTGCATGTTTTCTTTGCTATACTTATTTCATAGCAAAAACCTATATATTTAGAATCTCTAATCTTCCATACATACATCTATCCATTCTTCATTCTAATTCCCCCAACTAAAATCTAAAAACATTTTATTTTCTTTATTCCGTTTTTCTTATTGATATTTAGAGCTAGTCCTTCCCTGTGGGATCGATATCTTTTAAAAGTACATTGTAACTGTATACTTGCAGTGATCACCATTTTTCTATTTAGATAAGCGGTACTGACAACATCTGTTCATATTTTGAACTTATATCTTATCGGTAGGAAAGTGGGAGACAAGGTTTTTAGCTTCATTATTAAATAAAAAATCCTAGGAGTTATTAGAGTTGAAACCTTGCAAACATCAACACATTGTTCCTTAGATGGAACATACACCAATTTAACTTCTCCTCTTAGCGCATTATCTCTTAGCACATGAAGAGATGTCTGAAATTGACATGCTTCATCCTACAATGTTGGATTGGATTTTTGGATAGGTCAATAGCACTCTTGTTGTCACAAAGGACTTCAAGGCATTTTGACTTTATACCAAGATCGTCAAATTGTTGCTTAATTCATAGCAGTTATACTACACGACTTCCAGCCACCATTTAATCTACTTCTTTATACTATGTTTCATAGAAGTTTTCATCTTGTTGTACCATCTT
Organism: Euphorbia schlechtendalii; assembly: GCA_949673415.1. Taxonomy (NCBI): domain Eukaryota; kingdom Viridiplantae; phylum Streptophyta; class Magnoliopsida; order Malpighiales; family Euphorbiaceae; genus Euphorbia; species Euphorbia schlechtendalii. Next base: position 17,361 of record CATIWQ010245594.1, on the reverse strand, counting down.
ACAAGATAATATCCAAGGAAGTGAAATCCACCAATAGTGCTCTTCCTATCCAAATTGTCTCTTCTATAATCAGCATCAGTGTATCCACTTAGAGTGAAATCTACCATAAACCTACATCAATAGAACTTTGCAAGCACCGGAGAATTTTTTTTAACGGTATCTAAATGAGATTCTCTAGGGTCAGCTTGATATCCAACATTATAACACATATCAAGCGTACTAGCAGTTAATTGAAATAGGGACCCAATAATACCTCTATAAAGCTTACTATCTATAGATTTACCACCTTTATCTTTACTCGGTATGGTATCAGTGTTAATGGGTGTTGACATAGGTTTTGACTTCTCCATGTTGAATTTCTTCAAAACTTCCTTAAAATATTTTAATTCTGATGAAGATTTTATCTTCACTTTATTCATAATCCAAGGAAGAAATTCAATTCACCCATCATTGACATTTCAAATTCACTCTTCATTTGATTGTTGAACTTCTTACATAGTTTTTCATCAGTTTCTCAAAAAATGATGTCATCAACATAAATTTGGACTAGCAACACATCTTTCTTCTTGTTCTTAATAAATAGAGTTTTATCTGCTTTACCTCTAGCATAAGCTTTGCCGAGTATACAGTTAGTATGTCTTTCATACCAAGCATGGGGCACTTGCTTCAATCCTCAAAGCACCTTCTGAGGTTTTTATATATGCTCTGGATTATTTGGATCTTCAAATCCAGGAGGTTGATGCACATATACTTTTTCTTAAATGAAACCATTTAAAAAAGTGCTTTTTACATCCACTTGAAATAATTTGAAGTTCAAATGAGATGCAAAAGGGCAAAGAATCTTGATAGCTTCAAGTTTTGCTACAAGTGCGAATGTTTCTCCATAATCAATTCCTTCTTGCTGAATGTAGCCTTGAGTAAAAAGCCTAGCCTTTTTTTTACAACATTGTCATCTTCATCGAGCTTTTTTTCAAAACCCATTTAGTACCAATGATAGATTTTCCTCTTCGAAGATATAGATCTGCAACTACTATCTACATACTAAGTTGTTGCTGAGTTTGATCATCAATACTGAAATTTAATCAGTGATACTATTCAGCTTTTGCTTCTTTAGTATTTCTCTCTTATGCTGAGTTGAGTAACACAAAGAGTGGCATGCTAAATGGTTCTACATCTTCGTCAACACTTGATGTTTATCTATATACATTTTTATTTTTATTGAAATCTACATGCATAGACTCTTCAAGTAAGCCAATTCTTTTAATATATATTTTATATGCCCTATTGTTTATTGAGTATCCCAAAAAGATGCTTTCGTTTGACTTTGGATCAACTTACCTAGCTGCTCTTTAGTATCTAAAATGAAACACCTGCATTCAAAGGATTTGAGATTACTAATCTTAGGCTTCACCTTAGCGAAAGCTCATAAGGAGTTTTATTCACAACAAAGTAAATTAAAACCCTATTAAGAATATAACATGTTGTGTTATCAGTTTCTCCCCAAAAGTACTTTGGTATATCATTATCACTCAACATATATCTCGCCATTTAATCTATGGTTATATTCTTTCATTCTACAATCCCATTTTGTTGAGGAGTATAGGGGGTTGAAAAGTTATGGTTAATTCCATCCTCAAAGAAAAATTCTTCAAAATGGAAGTTCTCGAATTCCTTTCCATGATCACTCCGATATTTGGTTATTTCATTCCAAGTTCATTCATTATCCGATTACTCAGTTTGACAAAATATACAAAGGTTTCATCTTTTTTACTAACCAAGATTATTCATGTGAATCTCATCAAGTTATCAACTACAGAAAGAAAAAATCTCTTACCACCTAGGCTTATAAGCTGAACTAAGCTGAAAAACTACAAGTGTAGGAGCTATCATTTATGTCAATCTCCATTAGACAGATTTGGCAGAATCATCCATGTCGTATCTGAAGAAGGTGAGTTTTCCTTAGGATCAGAGTTACTCCGTGTAGCAGCTAGCGTTTCATCTTTTTTTGACAAGCTTCTTCTTCTTGAATTTGTCCTTTCTATTTTTAGGACAACTTGATTGAATGTGTTCTTTTTCACTACATCCAAAGCATTTGATATCTTTGTTGAATTATTTCTTTAGTCTCTCCTTAGTATCCTTCTTAAACTAAGTAAATTTCTTCTTTGGGAATTTCTTGAGCTTCCCTTTTATCTTCATAAAGCTTTTGAATCTCGTAGTGATCAATGCCATTTGCTCATCAGAATATTCTTCTATTTCTTCCTAAGCAAATTGAGCTCTAAGGATAAAATCCATGACTTCCTTCTCTTTTCCTTTGCTTTCTCAAAGTCTTCTTTAAGGATATCTTCTAAGTCATCAAAGTTCCAATCGACTCATCATGCTTGTATGTCTTCAAGTCATGAGCTTATTCGATGACACTTTTCTTAGCATCCCACTCCTTTGTGAGACTTCTCATAATCTTCTTGACCATCTCTTCTTCTATAAAACTTTTCCCAAGTCTCTTCAGCACGTTGATGATATTAACGAATCAGGTTTTATGCTTTGAATCCCTTCACTAGATTCTATATGGAATAGTCATACTCTTTGACCATCAGATTGATTTTGGTCTCTTCGACCTTGCCAGTTGCCTCATATGTGACCTCAAGCTTTTACCATATTTCTAGTTTTGTCTTGCAACTTGATACTCTATTAAACTCAGAAAAATCTAGTGCACAGTGTAAATAGTTAATTGTAGCTGCATTTTTTAACAGGTTAAAATTAGCGTTATTATAATTTTCAAGAGACACATGAAATCTTTGACCATTTCTTACTTCAATTGAAATATGGAGACCATTAGGTATTGATAATGATGAAAGCATATAAGATTTAATAAAAAAAAATTTCATTCAATATATCCAGAAAGTATTATACTCGCCATCAAACAGTGAAGGTATGGTTACAAACATTCTTTCTTTAAGGAGTGAAGTCTTCCCACTACTAGGAATAAAAGATGGATTATTAAAAGCCATAAGATCTTTAACTCAAGATTGTGAAATCTTAAGTTGAGCATTTGCTTTGGTACCACATGTTGATTTTGTTTAGCTTTAATAATCGGTCAAAGGGTGGTGAATGACTTAAAATAACTACTTTTAACCTTTTTTTCAAATTTTAGATCGCAAGATTATTTACTCGATTTCGAATGCTGTGTTGAGATAAAATAATGCTGAGTAAACTAAGAGCTTTTGCTTTGCTCAGTTTACCAAAGCCCGTGCTAAGTAAATCTTTACTCAGGATACAAGCGCAATGCTGGGGAAATAGAAAAATAGTGATAGCAGATGTAAAGAGAATGCTTAGCAAATATGGCACTAAGTAAGTAAAGAGATAGAGTTAGAGAAATCACATACAATGATTTTATACTGGTTTAGTCACTACTTATATCTAGTCCCCGGGTACCTTCCTTGAGCTTTAATCCACCAATGTTAACTCCTTAAACTAGGTGGAGAAGCCTTCACTAGAGATCCCTCCAATCTATAATCTAATCCCACTGAGTTAAATATCTTTTTCAACCTAATTCCTCTATATGTTTTTTATACAAGATTTTTGAAGAATACAACTTATAGAATATTGTTTCTCCTTATAATGAATAAACTTAGATATATTTTAAAATTCAATTTTTCTCTCGATCATTTGAAAGTTGTGGATAATTTGAGTGCTTCTTGACTGTTTAGAATCTTGAAGGTTGAGTAATTTGATGGAAATTTCAGCTCTTTGAAATTCAGGTGTATTCAGCAAGTTTGAAACTACTACTTCAATCTCCTTTTATAGAGTAGCTTTGAAGTAGTCGTTGTTGCAAACTTGAACTAGATTATTCTTCCCATTGTGACTCAAATCTATTCATTAAGTAATTTGAATTTACCATTATTTAATAAGATTAATCTGTTTACATATAGGATTAATCTGTTGAGAGATAATCTGCTTCAGACATGATCTTGGCTGGAATCCATTAGAGAGAGAGATGTGATGGTCTGCTACCTATCTTCTTTCCATTCTTTTGAGAGTTTGACTATTGTTGTTGCACAATACTTGATTTGGAACATGACACTTTTCATCTATTGACCTTGGGTTGTAGCGCTAAGCCCCACACAAATAGCAATGTTGCTTTTAGCTTTGTCATGAAATATTCCCTTTGTCATTTGTACATATCAACATTAATTTCTGCAAAAGTAGCTTAATTTAGATAGAACATTCCTCGATAGAACGAGTTAAAAGACGAACAACATTTATTGGTCAACATAAAGGAGTAACTTTACACGTACCTACTGATTTTTTATTAAATTTTTCATGTTGAGTATTTTATTTACTTAGACCTCTCTTGAGTAAATTAATACTTAGACATATAATGTGTTAAAATCCGAGTACTGGTCAACATGCTAAGTTATTCTCCTTTGAATAATCTCTTGCTGACAACTTAGATTCTAACCTCAATATCAATTTCCAAAATTCAAGATAATATTGGGTATCATTAAGTTTGATCTAAACAATGAAGTTTCGAATCTCAGGTCCCTTTATGGAAAAAATTTTCACAGTCCTCATTTTGAAAATGACTGAAACCACAAGACATGTTTATTAAGTTTACCCTAATCTAGATCCATCAAGTGATCAGGATAGTTGATGTTCCTTATATCGATGACGTCTTCCTCATCATCATTCCTGCCAAACATGTCAGCCAAAGATATAGTCTCCTTATCTTCTCAAAGGCCACAAAAGTAGTGATGTCATCAACTACATGTTAAGGCATTCTAGCCTTTTCCTCCGTTGTTGGTGAAACTACCTTTGAAGTAAATCATCGGTAGCGGTATTTTGAATAAGCAAAGAGGCTACTAGAGCATTCTCTAATTGAGACGCGTTTTGAATTAGTGTTGTTCCATGCGCAACTACGGGCTGATGAAGAATAAAAACCACTACCCCATTTGATGTAGTTAGTAGGATCGATCCTATAAAATCATATGCAACCTCAATACTTGTTGCAATCAATTTTTCTGGACCCAAATGGCTTTTTGATACTGCTCGATCGATCTTGTAAATTGGAGCGGATCACCTTTACAGTGTTTTAAAAAGCGTTAAGTGCTAGTTGGGCAACTAGAGCTTCTAGAGACCTAGGCGGGGATTAATCAGGGCCTAGGCGGAACTTAGGCACTAGTTGGTGGGGTTTAAACACTAGGTGCCGTCAAGCGATGATCTTCAAAATAATGCCTAGACGGGGATTTTTAAAGTAGTATCTTGTTGTAGTTATTATGCTCTCTAACAAAATATTGTACTATATTATTTATTATCAATAAGAAAAATTATTAATTGGTGAAAATAGTTATGACCAATTAGAGAGTACTTAATTATTGTGAGAAAAAGGTTTGTCTAGAAGAAAAACTTTTTATTGATGAGACAGATAGTCCATTCATCTATGGTTTTATCAAATGAATTTTTGTTTATGTTTTTACAAAGATTTTTATCTCCTTAAAATTTACAACCTAATTATACCTATACAATGGCAGGTTAGATAAAGGTTAGGCTCGCATGTTTGGTAGGGATTGGCCAACTCAAACCTAACGAAAAATGCTTTGTTTATGACCAACTCAGTCCATTTAGTTTATAATTGAGCTTGTTTTAGGTTGGGTTTGATACTTTATTTCAAATTCGTTGCTGATGCACTTTTCAAATAAATATTAACTTTTAAAATTAAGATTAAAATTATTAAACCATGGATAAAACATTTATTTTTTCGAACAAAAATGTTTTTCAAAGGAAAAACAAAAAAAATTAACATTACAGATTATAAAAATATAATATGACCTTTATTAAAACTATATAATTATAAATTAACATAAAGTACAACTATACAATATATTGTTAATTTATTAAATAATGGCAATAATTCGTTATTTTCATAAAATATCAAGGCAGTTTCGGATGGGTGGGTTTTAGGGACGATCACTTAAAGTTCACAGCAAAAAGGAGGGTTTAAACTAATTTTTATTTAATATTTTTTTTTTTGTGTTGTGGTAAAAATAAATATTGATAGTCTAAGTTAGTTGATATATTTCTAAAAAAATTGAGTTAAACTTAACCGCAATTCTTAACTACTTCAATTGTAAAACTTTTATTATGATTTCCTTAAAAGGGAAATTATCGATTTTGTTCTTGTTTTGATTTACCATTTACAAAAATATATACTTAAGAATTTATTTTATTTTTTTATATTTTTTATGTTCTGATTTTACATTTTTACGTTCTTAAGTTTTGATTTTACATTTTTATGTTCTGTATATATACCTGTTATATATCTATAATATGTAAATATGTTGTATTTATGTTATATGTCTACTATATAATTCTATTATATACATATTATATATATGATATATACCTGATTTAACATATCTGTTATGTTCACCTAAATTGTTTTAACACATCTGTTAAATACCTTATATATACCAGTTATATATCCAGAACGTAAAAAAGAAAATTTGAAATAGTTTTTACATAATGATGTAAAATTGAAACTTGAGCGAGATTATTTTGTAATTTGATAAAATTTTGACTGAAATTTATACATTTTATCATATACATTTACCTAAAAATCCCTTTTTTAAAATTGAAGCTCCATTCTATTTCTTTGCCCCGACCCAAAATGTCCAAAATGGGCTTATATAATTCAAGTCTAACCGTTATATTTTTAAGGCTTTTACAGGATTGGTCCAGATCATGCCTATGTTAAAATATGAGGTATTTATTAAAAGAATGTTGTTTTCTTAAACTATATATGTTTTTCCTAATTACAATTTATGCTTTTCATAAGTATATATAGTTTCATCGAACATGTAATCTTATTTACAAATTCATGTTCTTCCCTTCTTCTCCATCATGATTCATCGCATCTCAATTCCAGTTTCATCAATTTCGTTCTTAGTCCCATCTCTTCCTCCCCCATTTGATGGCAACCACCGTCGTGGACTCCTTTGCCTGTGATCATCATGGAAACCAACTCAACTCAGAATCCATTACATCAATCAACCTCCACCTATACTCTCAATTCTGAACTCTTTTCATTTTCTCTCTACTCCGCCTCCTCTTCCATTTATGATCTGGAATGCCTCCAGCGACGATCCATCTACTCTGATGTGTCACATCTCCTCCATTTGATGACGTTGCTGCTCTAGTTGTTGCTATTCTTCTTGCAATTTCATCTTTGTTCGTCCTTTTCTTCTACATCTGCTTAGTTGCATTAAAGTTGGCATGATTTTATTACAGGGAAGAATATGATCAGAGAAAATAATTCATTAGGTCTCTCTATTCGATTTTTAACATTACGCATTCAACATGATTTCAATATGTAAAGTATTTTACTAGGAATCTAATATATTTCTAACAAATTTTGAGTTGAATGCTTACTATTTGAAAAAAAAAACAATCTACTAAAATTTCTACTAGATTTCTTGTATAAGACACAAATAATTTACTACATTTTTAATAATATCGAACATATTTCGAATAGATTTCTAACATTTCTAATAGAATTATACCATATTTTATAAAAGATTCTAGCATATTATTAATAAATTTTTAATATAAAAGACTATTTTGTAAATAAGTTTCAAAAAATTAATACTGTAAAGTTATTGTTTTTTTACAAATATTTTGTGTAAACAGGACAAACATGTAACTAACCCTAAAATATGTTTCCCAATTACCAATTCGTGAAACATGGCAGGTTTGAGCGAGCTTGATGGACGACTGTTCACTTGAACACGTCTTAACCTAATTACCTTTTTATACTTTATATTATTTTTAGATTTGTTTATGGCTGTAGTTATGTAGTTTTGTTGAGTGTTCAACATCTAATAAAAAAAGTTTAAAAAAATTTACTTTAAATTGTCAAGTATGCAACAATCCAATTTTTAATATAAATATTAAAAAAGAGAACTTCTTAATCTATCTACTTCATATTTACAAAAATAAAATAAAATTGCTAAATCCAAAATCCTTAAATATTTCCTTGCGAACTTTGAATAACGAATTCTATATTATACGGATATAACAATTAATTAAAAATACCAACTTATTATTAATTATTTAAATAACTCGTCGATATTATGTTACTTAGGATTAGAAATGACCAGTCAAGAATTAAAACAAAAAAAAATGAATATACATCTTAAGGACTAAAGCATAAATGTCAAAAGCCTATGAGAAAGAAACTATACATACTCGTGATGTCCATCTCTTTCACACTTTATTCCCTCTTTCTGAATTAGATTTTCGGTTTTCACAAGCACTAACTATTTAGGGGCTTTATAGTCTCTTCATATATCATATATGCACACACGAACTACAAGAAAAAAAAATAAGTATGTAGATGAGAACTGTCTGAATGGAGAGGCAAGTGCTTGCTCAGCTCACCTAAAACCCGAATTGAAATTCTCTAATTTAAAAGTCTACCAATAGGAGACCATAATCAAGTTGAGAGAGTTTAACTAGAAAAGAAAAATAAAGAGGGAGAGAAGATGTTTATACTAGGAATTATACAAAGAGTCACCCTTATCAACGATAAAAGACATATATCCTAAAATGAATTAAAATAATAGAAGGTAAAAACTTTTTAATAGCAGTTGGGACACATGTTTTATATGAGAGAAAACAATGTTCAAACTCTTTGTTAAATTCCCGCTTATACAAGTATTTGGGCAGAAGTCCTCCCCATCGTAGTAGGACGACTAGAGGACTAGGATTCCAGTTCAATGGCGTTGTAGTAGGATGCATATTGGATACGAACATTACACTTTTAAGTTAAAAATCCATCTTTTTAAGCGATCAACGAAGGTCTATAGCAAGGATTCATAATTTTTTAATATCTGAAACGCCATTATTAATTACTTAACCCTAATCAACAAATAATTTGTTACGGTCTTACGGCCAAACTATCACGGTTCATCATTTTTGTACGAGTCTTCTTATGTCATTAACACATCATCTCAATGCTAGTTGACTTGACAATACCATAGACCTTTGAAGTTTTCCAATTTTTCAAACTTCTCTCGCCATATTTATCATGGCTTCCTTCATCTTCACTTAACAATTTGCATCCCTCTTCTACCTCCAAAGCAAAAGCAAGCTCCTAAGCCTTTCATTAAACGAATCAAATGTGCCAAAATATTCCTCCAAGCTATCGTTACCTGAATTCTCAAATCTCTTTTTATTATTGCCTTTAAATTTTTGTATCAACTGGACCAAATCAAGTCCAATTTTAATAACATTAAATAAATGTGAGTAAAGTTGTCACACGTTAACACATTTGAATTTGTTATTTTAGGCTAATCCAATTAGTAAACGCTTTATGATTGAGTTATTATAATTATGTCACATAACATATAAGTTGTGAGCATATCAATTTGGTATATTTGAGAAGCTTAATTTGAAACACCAATGACATGTTTGATTTGTAGAATGACTATTCAATAAAAAAAACTACAAAAGTGAATTAAAATTGTGAAATACGATGAACTATTCATTCCTCAAATAGAATAATTATTCCATGAAATATGAAATAAATATAAATAGCTACAATGAATCCAATGCAAATAGTTCATCCTGTTTTGAAACACAACCTAACATCTCATTGAAAACTCAATTGGCAGATAGAAAACTCACTGAAAATTCTAGTGTAAGATTACCTAAACTGAAAACTCGTATTGGCAGATAGAAAACTATACAAGTTGTATGAATATTGGCATCCATTTTTCGGCACACAAATCAGTTGCAAAAAAAATAGTCAATAAGAGATATATGGCATGGTCCATTCACCTATGATCTATCTCATTCTCAGGAGATTTGGCTGGTTGTTTGAATAAAGATACTAGCCACTCATCTCAAATCCCTTTTCCATCAATATACGCATTCTATAGTTGAGAAACAAATTATATTTAGAAAAAAACAAAGCTGGGACAAAGAAAAGAACATATGATGATGATATGTAAATCTTGGTTTCAAGAGAAAGTGGGTATCCCACCGTTACCCCTCCCACTCAAGTGTTTTCTTGAGAAAAGGACCAAACAACAAATTTAATATATTTAAAAAAAAATAAAAAAGATTCACACCTGATACTTGGTTTGACCTTGTAAAAGCTAGCTTAATGGAAACTTAAAATGGATTCAAATAGTGAATTTTGCAGAAAGTTGGAGCGGACACCACTTTGCCTGTCCTCTGCTAGGCAAAGTATCCCACTAAGATCTTCTCCTCTTTTTTACTTGTCTTTTTCCCCTTTCATTACTAAAAGCTGCCTTCTTTTCACTTTTTTTTTTCTTTTTCTTCCTGATTATCTATATATTTTTTACTTCTTTTACCTGCCTGCATCTTCATCATTCAAAAAGCAATAATAATGAGTTAATTAATCCATCAATTAATGATATTGCCTCTATCTTTATCATAATTGATATCCACAAAACATATGAACATTATAAGAACAAATTGAAAATTTCAAAAGGAACACATAACTCATCATCCCCTTGTCCAATGCCAATTCTTTGACCATCAACATTTTTTTCACAAAAAATTATGAAACGATTAGTTTAAATATTTCAGAAACTAAAAATTAACCTTGATTAACAACTAAGCCAAATGGGGCATTATATAATAATATTAAGTTAAGCAGTTAAACTGAGACACAAGGCAGCAACCTCCCTTTATTTTTAACTTGTTACATAATCTATTTTTTAGCTACTCGAAAATTACTAGTTTCTATGCTAAATTTTATCATTTTTGTCCTTGGCTTAAAATTGAATGCAAACGCACGGTTAATAATCAATTTATAAAACAGATTATAAGAAAATAAAACCCACAATGAAAGTAGTCCACAAAAATCAACAGGGAAAAGTTACAAAAGTTGATTGTTGGTACCAAATGGAGTTTTCTTATTGAAATGAGAATTTCCACCAATTTACGCAAAATTGCAGTGCTCAAAAAGTGGAGACAAGTAATCTATGACAATTGTTATTCATTTGTGAATTTTACGTAAACAGATCAATACAAGCAATACATGACATATAGTAGCTTGATTGGACATAAAGGAAATCAAAGACGTGAAACAACACACAAACGTACAAAACTCTAAATTATTATTTAGATATCCATTTCAATTTGTAATTTGACTTAGACGGAAAAATAGATCTGATAAGAAAAAGAATAATAGCTCAAGGACCTAAATAGTCCAAACTTTTGGTATTTACAAAAACGTGTCATAAAACTGTTTCGTAAGGGTTTATTAAAATATGGTATGCCATAATACAGTACCTTGAAGAATCACAAAATTTATGATTCTATTTTTATGGATGTCATACCATGTAAAAAAATCATTTATTAAAAAAATATTCTTAATTTACTACGATATCATATACGCAGACTATTATAGCTTTTGAAGTTTTGTCGCGAAAATTATAGATATCCTTGTAAATTTTAACTTTCGACTGTAGCTTAATTTATTTTAAATACCTACCGACTACTTCTAGAAATACAAAACACTTTTTCTATGGCAGAGTTTTAAAATTTATATAGAGTCATAGTTAGAACAAGACAAAACAAAACCAAACCATTACAAAGACTTGTTAATTTTGTAAGATGGCAAGTAATTTCGAATGGACAACTTTTTAGGAAGACAACAATTTTGAGACGGATTGAATACCAAGTAATTTTGGATTCTTTCGTACAAAGGATTTAACTTGACCATAAAGTCAAAGTTACATGAATACCCACAGTGACAGAAAATAAAAAAAAAATGTGGTGGTGATAAAGCAATTAGGTTAGCTGAAACAGTCAAAACCTAAATAACTAGGAAAGAGAGACAACTCCTTTTTGGGTACTTCGGACATGCCTTTAGACTTTGGGGGCGTCCCTTGATTTCATCAAATCATATCGGTTTCATACTGTTAGATATCCTAAAAGCTAAAACAAAACAAAGGTTTTGGTTTTATCTACAGGAAATGACAAAAGTGCCCTTCAAAATTAATTTGTAAGCCAGAATCAGTGTCGGTAGAGCCCGACAACAACAGGGTCAATCTTCCCCACATAATATATTTGAATAGCTCCTAGTCCTATACCTCTTTATTTTGCGCTACACAGGATCAAAATTAAGAAGAAAGAAGAGCAACACCCCACCACTTCTTAAAACAGCCAGCAACCACCGGTTGTTGTATGTTTTGGCTCTATCCAATCAGAGAAAGAAAATGACAATGCTTGGTTACACGAGGACACACTGTATGACAAAACTCTATTACCCCTCCTTGTCTCTATTCTGACCACCAATTCTCAACGGTTCCCAAATAAAATATAGATTCATAAAGCTTTTATAGATGGTGACAATAATCTAATAGAGTATATAAAAATGATGATAATAATGCATGGAGTTTAAGTGCTCAATTTTCAGGTAGGCCAAATAAATGGAAAGACATTTGGCAAACACTCGTACAAGCCTATAAAATATTTGGTAAACCACCCACCACTTCAGCAGTTATTTTAGTGAATTTTCAAATGTTCCTCTTATGAACCTAACGTGGTAAAAGTGTATCATTTTGCATCCTTAATTCCACTTGTTAACTTCTATATGAAGAGAAAAAAAATCAGAAAAATTGATATTTTTGAAAAATCAAACAAAACATAACCTAACACATGACGTTGTATGGCAAACTGATGCGGTTTTACCAAGTTCAGAAGGTTAAGTGGAACTTTTAAAATTTCAAGGTGGAAATCGGCAAGTTGACATGTATATAGGGTTTTTGATGCATTTAGCTTTACTTTTGTTGTGGTAAAATAAAAATTTCCTAAATTGATCATTTCTATGAAGATTCCAATACGATTGTAATAGGCAGCTTTAGACAGAGACTCTAATTGTATTTTCATAATAAAATGTCAAATACAGTGAGTGAAAGTAAAAGAAAGCAGAGAAAAAGGCTAACCTTTCTTTTTTTTCCATGCTTAGGATAGGCCGTCGTAAATGTAATTGGGAGTGATTTCTAGCTGGATTTGGAAGTAGGTTGCTTGAAAACAACAGTGGGAGCAATTCTGCAGCTCCTCCTCTGATGTTCAAGCACAAGTTCAGCAGCAAACCAATCAAGTTTCTCGAAATTGCTTTTGTCTCCAATTCTTTTCCCACCAAAGAGAACTGATTCAACATTCTTCTGCTTCAACATCTCCTCTGCTATTGCTATCAAAGTCTTCACATGGTTAGGACCTGAGTCTGTGTCCAAATTGGGCCCACACCTTCCTATGCTTGACCCATTTACCTGTAACACCAATATCAATTACTATTACCACCCTTTTCTACTGCGCAAAGCAATTGGTCATTTATTTAATCTTCTTAAAACATTAAAAGCCATAGTCATACTCCAGAAAAGCACCTAGTCAATTTTCCAAAAACACCAAAATTACAGACTTCATAATGCCAGCATGTCCGTGCTTTTTCCTATCGGATGGCACGATTGTAGCATCAGAGTTTGGAACCGCCTTCCCAATGTCAAAATTGATGTTTCAAGAAACATTTGTGATAAGTACTTTCTTGGACATCGGCTTTTGGACTGGGAAAGCAATCTCAAACTAGCTTTCATTCATCACACACTAATTAATTTGGCTTAGGGTCTGTTTGAGATTGTTGTCAGAGTTGAGGTAACAAAAATTTCATTTACAAACTTAATAGAACAACCTATTTTGACATTGGACAAAAGATTTTGACTCTTAATATTAATTAATTAATTAGAAACTATTTGCTTTAGCTTTTTGGGATACCAACTTGGAAAAACTTGAAAACTTAATTTTTCGGGAAACTAATCTCAAACTGGCCCTTTAATCCTCATCAACCTACATTAGCATGAATACATAACTCTATATATGCTGGAGTTAACTAAGTTATATAAGTTCTCTAATAACTCTAAATCCACAAGCTGGAAAGGTCAAATTACTAATTTTTGTAGATTGTGAATCTTAAGCTGCAAAATTGGAGGACAGGAATTGAAGAACTATAAGGGTCCCCTCCCCTTAGAGATAGCTACCATTAAGGCAATGCGAGAATTGCAATAATAAAAACAATTTCCTTGCCATTTGACAGCAAATAAAGTATACCCATAACTGAACCTAATAATAAAAGCTTTAGGATATTTATGGTATATATAAATCATTCTTGTATATACCACCTACTCATGACATATTGAAGCCCATTTTTATTCACTTAACAGTTGATTGGTAGAAACAAGGGCAAAATGATCAAAAAAAGTTACTCAGGATTCAGCCAGCTAATATTTACACAGAAAAGGATTTTTTTACCACAGCAATTAATATTCAGATATGATTCCTATCTTGGAATGAGAAAAGACAATTCTGAATATGTGAGTTGGGCAGCAAAATAATTCACTTACCAACTTATGAATTTTTAACCTATTCTAGGAAACCCTTGAAGAAGAGTCAGCTGGCAATAAATCATAAAATCAAAATTGATTATTCCCTTGTATGGCTAAAAGGATTTAGGCCCACAATCTTTATTTTGACATTTAGAGAAAATATGATAACCTCCAATTCGGCCATAAATCTCTAACAATTGCAATGTGTCTGAAGAGAATTGTACCCCCAAAATCACTTAAATATCACCATTATGCATATCAATCCATACGGATAGATATCTATGCTTGAAAGAGACAATTGGTTTAAACCTTTCACCAGCCTGGCTAAAAATGTCTCATATACATATATTAATTACTCAATGGATATGTACTAAATTCACTATTCAAGTTGTCAAATGACCATACCTGAATTCTCACATAGTTGTTGCTCTTACATTGGCCAAAAGCCATGGCTACCGCTTGATCAACAGAATCGGCTGAACCATCGCTCGATATACGAGCCACTGGTCGAGCCCAATGCTTGGCCTTCCAATTTTTAACCTGCTCATAGTCATAGCTTACATCCAGAAGTTGACCAGTTCCAAGTGATAAAACTAGCAAATCTTCAACGCCTCTAACAAAGGGAAACTCTTGCTTGTTGTGTAGCACGTGCGTTATTGCGGCTGCTGTTGGGTTGCTCATCGCTAAACCGCCGTCCACGGCTAAACATTTGCTCTGACCGTCTATTGACCGCATTTGAACCGGTTCGAATAAACCCGGTTCGGCTGACGTTGCCCGGCAGACTTCCCATAGACGGAAATCGAAACTGTCGGTTTCTAATGCGTCGGCTCTTGAGAACAGAAACGGCGCCGTACTTGAAAGATCATAGCACGGTATCAGAACCGGCTTTAACGTGTCTTTAAGCGTTAAGCTCCGGTTTTTCTCGGTGAATGTGTCTTTCATCGCTTTTTCTAGGCCGGCTGTGCAGGCCGCCGGAGTTGAACCGCTCTTGAATAGCCGCTTCATAACTCCTCCGCCGTCGCGACTGTTTCCGGTACCGCAGCGGTAGAACTTCTTGCCGTGATCGGCCAAAAACCTCCATGTCTCATCCGCTTTCATAATCGGACGGTTTTGATCCTTCGTGCCAAAAAGCATCGCTGTGAAAACACCGCCAATACCTGTCCCCGCCGCAACGTCGAAGTAATCGGCGATTGTGGCGTCAGGATTGCCGGATTTCGTTTTAAGAGCTTGCTCGAGATAAGCCAGTGCTTTTCCCGGAAGAATCCCTCTCATACCGCCGCTGTCGATGGAGAGAATGCAGATTTTCCCCCGTTGGTTCTTAATCGCAGAGACGCTGTTGGTGTCGACCACCGGTGGAGTTATTAAAGACTCATGATTAGCCTCCGCAGCCGGCGGTGCTATCTGTTTAGGGACCCAAAGCTTCTGATCATCGTAGCCAAACAAAAACTTGCTTTCGAGTATTGAGAAAATTTCATAGCTGAGTTTGTCGGTGTCTATGCTTGGTTCCTGCATTTCTAAACAATGATTGGTAGCCATTTCAAGAAATTGTTGGTTCCAAATTACATTAGCGCCAAACAGAAATTTTCCCCAAATATTTTCCGCTTCTGCTGAACAATGGCGGAGAAAGCAAATTCTACTGGCTCAATTTCATCATCGTGAAGCTGTAAACACAATCATATTAAAATGATTCGAATCGAAAACCTGCCCCCTTAACAAACTCTCAAGCCCAATCTTCGACTTCCCCTCTATATTTTTTCTGTAATTAGTTACAGAGCACGCTGAAACAAACAACAAACAATCTGAATAATATGTGCATAAAAAGATTAAATGAAACCAAAGGTAAATGGTGGAGGTTTAAAAATATAACTGTAAGCTATATTGTCAGCCAAAAGAAACAAAAAAACCCCAAAAGAAGCCAAAAGAAGAGAGAGAATGGGAGAGGTTTAGCAGGAGGCAAGAACACAGCAATTGCAGAGCATGTCTGTTTATAAAAACCAGAAGACCATTTTTCAACTCTCTCTCTCTCCCCTCGTCATTATTATTTTCGTTTAAGTATTTTTTGAGACTTACTACGCGTCGCCCGTTCAAAAAATAAAAATACCCCCAAATTAAAAAAAAAAAAATTTCACCTGTCGCTGGAATTGAAAATCCGGCGACTGTATATTGGCAGGCCGGATTTTCCGGCCAGCCAATGTCTTGGCCGGATTTTTTTTTCCGGCCAACATAATTATCGGCCGGAAAAAAATTCCGGCTAATGATTCAGTTGGCCGAAATTATTTTTCGGCCAAAATGTACGTAGGCCGGAAATGTTTTCCGGCCAATTTGTTGCTAGGCCGGAATAATATTCCGGCCGGCGAGTTGGCTGGCCGGAAAATTATTCCGCCCGACAAGTTGGCTGGCCGGAATTTATTTCCGGCCAACCACATTAATGGTCGGAAATAATTTCCGGCCACATATGCTGTTGGCCAGAATTAATTTCCGGCCGGCGAGTTGACTAGCTGGAATAATATTCCGGCCGGTGAGTTGGATGGCCGGAAAATTATTCCGGCCGACAAGTTGGCTGGCCGGAATTTATTTCCGGCCAACCACATTAATGGCCGGAAATAATTTCCGGCCGTTAATGTTGCTGGCTGGAAATAAATTCCGGCCACATATGCGGTTGGCCGGAATTAATTTCCGGCCAATTATAAAGGAGGCCGGAAATTATTTCCGGCCAACTAATTAGATGGCCGGAATTTAATTCAGGCCGACGATGTGGTTGGCCGGAATAAAATTCCAGCCAATTTTCGGCAACTGGAAACTGCTATGTTTCTGCAGTTTCCGGCGCCGGAAACTGCTGCTGCCGGTACAGCAGCTTTTTCCGGCGCAGGAAACTGCAAAAACAGAGCAGTTTCCGGTTGCCGGAAAGTGCTGCTGCTTTTCCGGCCAAGAAATGGCCGGAAAAGCAGTCCCG
>CATIWQ010245582.1:0-14092 GCA_949673415.1 Euphorbia schlechtendalii | reverse complement strand
TATGCAGCTAGTATTCAGCTACTAATGATCAAGTTTCTGCATTTTAGAAAAATTCTAGTTTGTAACTGGTATTATGCTGGTATACTGCTGGTATTTGGCTAGTAAACAACTAGTAATGACATTTTTTTAAGCTTTCATTCTACACAAACTAGTTAAAAAATGTCAAACTGGTATTTATCTAGTATGCAGCTAGTATTCAGCTACTAATGATCAAGTTTCTGCATTTTAGAAAAATTCTAGTCTGTAACTGGTATTATGCTGGTATATTTCTGTTATTTGGCTAGTAAACAACTAGTACTGACATTTTTTTAAACTTTCATTCTGCACAAACTAGTTAAAAAATGTCCAACTGGTATTTATCTAATATGCAACTAGTATTCAACTACTAATGATCAAGTTTCTGCATTTTAGAAAAATTCTAGTCTGTAACTGGTATTATGCTAGTATACTGCTGGTATTTGGCTAGTAAACAACTAGTACTGACATTTTTTTAAGCTTTCATTCGCACAAACTAGTTAAAAAATGTCCAACTGGTATTTATCTAGTATGCAACTAGTATTCAGCTACTAATGATCAAGTTTCTGCATTTTAAAAAAATTCTAGTATGTAACTGGTATTATGCTGATATAGTGCTGGTATTTGGCTAGTAAACAACTAGTACTGACATTTTTTTAAGCTTTCATTCGCACAAACTAGTTAAATAATGTTTAACTGGTATTTATCTAGTATGCAGCTAGTATTCAGCTACTAATGATCAAGTTTCTACATTTTAGAAAAATTCCAGTTTGTAACTGGTATTATGCTGGTATACTGTTGGTATTTGGCTAGTAAACAACTAGTAATGACATTTTTTTAAGCTTTCATTCTGCACAAAACTAGTTAAAAAATGTCCAACTGGTATTTATCTAATATGCAGCTAGTATTCAGTTACTAATTATCAAGTTTCTGTATTTTAGAAAAACTCTAGTTTATAACTGATATTATGCTGGTATACTGCTGGTATTTGGCTAGTAAACACCCAGTAATGAAATTTTTTTAAGCTTTCATTCTGCACAAATTAGTTAAAAAATGTCCAACTGGTATTTATTTAGTATGCAGCTAGTATTCAGCTACTAATGATCAAGTTTCTGCATTTTGGAAAAATTCTAGTTTATAACTAGTATTATGCTGGTATACTGCTGGTATTTGGCTAGTAAACAACTAGTAATGAACAACCAAACTCTCTTTCGAAACGCTTGAAGTAGATTTCATAGAAGGTTTTGTTACCTTTCTGATCTTCATATGAACAACCAAACTCTTGTTTTGAGAAGAAGTTTAGATGCCATAACTATCGGAAACAGAAACAAAAAATTGAGAAAAAATGAAGGATTGTGGTGAAAATTCGATTAGGAAGAGATTCAAAGGATTAAACAACAACCCGTAACAGAGATTATGAAGAACGAGTTGTTGAGAAGCAGTTAAAGTTTGAAATCATATCGTAGAGAACCGAAATCTGAGAAATCGCAAGAACAAACACTTAGAAGAGAAGCAGTTAAGAAATCGTGAGAGGATGCTAAATAATAAAACTCAAAAAATGTACAGAAAATAAATGGAAGAAAGAAACTTACAAAAAGTAATTAATGAAAAGTTTTGACCCATTTAAGTTAAGGGTCAAACCTTTGAGCGAAATAGTTTTAACGGGAGAAGTCATAATTGACAAATTCCCTTCTTTAAAACCTAGGAAAATTTAATTTTTTTGGCAGTTAGTGCCTCGAATGTATCTTAATCTAGGATTATGTGACATAGAGGAGATAACATTGATAGAAATGGTAAAATGGACAAGACATTTTAAAAAATAATCACAATAAATTCTTTATTTGATTGTTTATTGTATTTTTTTCTAGAATAAAATAATAACAAAGATATTAAATCTTTTACTAAATAAAATCTCATCAATAAAATGATATTAAATTAATTATTCAATTTTTTATCTGATTATCTATATTTAAAAGACTAAGTAAACATTGTGTAACATTTATTATGTCATCATATTAACATGAGAAAATAAAAGATTTAATGTGGAGTCATTTTTTTAGTTATTTGTCTATTCATGCCTATATATTCAGATAATTGACACAATTAATTATCTGCGAAAGATGCTTTAAGTATATCGATTTTTGTTTTCCTTCTCTCCAATCAGGGTGTAATATGAGACTTTTCAAACTTAGGTACCTGAATTAGTAAAAATGTCAAATTCATGGTTATTTATGCATTTAACTATTGTTTTACAAAAAAGTGAAAATTATATTTTGATTATTGTCAAATTTCATTAAAAATTATTTCTAATAACTATAAAACAAGTGAAATCAATATTTATTTATTAATTAAATCTTAACAACAAGATTAAAAATACAAATACTAAATAGCACGACTCTAAAAACTAAAAAGAATTAAAATGAGAATATTGAATATGTTTTTCATATAAATTTTGCCTATATATAGACTTTGTTGATGTACTACCAGTCATAATCAATATACGGATACAATATGAAACGTTGACAAAGAAAAATAGGTAACCGCTAAAAGAATAAAATTTTTGTTTATCTTAATTATATAATATTAGGGAATAATTGACTTGTTTCGTGCAGATTTTTTATATGGAATCCGATATTTTAGAATACACTGATCAAATGCATTACACGCGTTCTTATTTACAATTAATAGGACAGATGTCTTGTAATGTAATAGAATGTTCTAGATACCCGATTCCATGTAAAATTCTACTTATTCGTGTAATTTTCTCACATAAAGGAGTATAAAAAAACTAAAACTAAGATATTTCTTTCGCATAATTTATCAATTGGACTATGATATTTTAATTTATCACATGTTATTTCATTTTGACTCGATTTATCCTATGGAAAAATCACAATTGAAGAAAGCAAGTTAGAAGTCAAATAAACCAAAATTAAATACACAAGGCAGAAAATGCCAAAATAAACAAGGCATCAATCCTGTCTGTAAAGTAAACCGTCCATCAAAAAGAAGCCGTTGAATATGATGAGGATGAATCATTTCCCTCTCTTTTTATCAACATCAATGAATGGTCTTTCTCGCCAACTTTCAGTGTATTCTTTCTTTTTTTTTAAAAAAAAAAGCAAATGAGAATTTTTCTTGCCATCAGAATCTAATCTTTTTTTTCACTTTGTTTGACGTCCAACAAAAAACGGTAGTTAATTTAAGAAATTCGGAACTACCCACAAGTTGGAGGGCATCAACAAAGCCCATCCATAGAGAAAAGGCAAATTGTTTTTCTCCTTCTTCCTGGAATTTATACTATACCCACTTCCAATAGAATCTGAAAAGAATCATTGAAATTCCAGCACCTGTAGCCAATCCCTATTAAATAAACCTCTTCCTCTTATTTTGTAGGATGTATCTGCATATTTGGTTTTCTTCACTGGCTTTCTAACTAGAAACCTCTTCTGAGAAAAGAGGCTAAACAAGAGCACAAATTAAGCCGACTAAATGGCATCAAAGAGAATACTGAAGGAGCTCAAAGAATTGCAAAGAGATCCTCCAACTTCATGCAGTGCAGGTAAAATTATAAACAATAGCACAAATATTCGTTGTCTTTGCATGAGATGTTTTATGTTCATATTCATATACGTAATTTCAGGTCCTGCCGCTGAGGATATGTTCCATTGGCAAGCTACGATTATCGGTCCGAATGATAGTCCATATGCTGGTGGCGTTTTCCTTGTAACTATTCATTTCCCACCTGACTATCCTTTCAAACCTCCTAAGGTACAAAAAGTCACTCTTCGATTTCAAACTCTTCTTTTTGTTGCTTTTTCAAGAAAGATATACTGTTTTTCTTACAGGTTGCCTTCAGAACTAAGGTTTTCCATCCCAACATCAACAGCAATGGAAATATCTGCCTGGACATACTTAAGGAACAGTGGAGTCCTGCACTTACCATTTCTAAGGTATTTGTCATACTGTTAATGTTAAAATTAATTTGGCCTTGGTATTGATTATTGAACAGCTTATAATATATGGTTAATGGGTTTCATGAAGGTCTTGCTTTCGATATGTTCGCTGCTAACAGATCCAAACCCGGATGATCCTCTGGTTCCTGAAATAGCACATATGTGTAAGACTGATAAATTCAAGTATGAATCTACTGCTCGAAGCTGGACTCAGAAGTTTGCTATGGGATGAATCACACATTTTTGCATTATCTGTTTCCGTACAATCTTCTTAATAACTGTAGTGTTGAATTTACATGTGTATGAGACAGCTTTGTCGGTTAGGTCGACTGTGCGGAGACTTATATTGAATTTGCTTCACAATTACAATAAATATGGTTGGTTGTTATTAACTTATTATTTGATCAGAACACTATAACTGGTATTAAGTTGAGAGGCTAACTCCTTACTAAGCACACAAAAACATACAAGAAATAAAGCAGGTTAAATTATTAGTTATGCACTTTCAAGCTCTCTGAGGCGGCACTTGATGACTGTACAGCAATTATTCAGAGTTCTTAATCTGTTGCAAACCAAATCAAACAAGTGTACAAACGCCTAACTCGTTAACTCTGGGAATTTGGTAATCCGAGTATGTTATCCAATTGCAATACACAGTTCTGGTTGCATCACAACCACATCAAATAGATTTACATAACAGATGCGCCACAATAATTGCCATCACAGTACACGTAAACCTATTTGCTAGCATTGTTTAAGCATAAGATGGATTTAATTAATAATATGTTAACATCTAAGCAGGCACCAGTACGCCAGGCAAAAAGATGGGAAATTAAAACATGCTCGATGAAATTCGATTATTTCAATCATCATAGATGGAATCATTTTTGACATAAATAAGTTGATATCATAGTAAAATACTAAAATATCACGATATCCCTCCAGAATCAGCTTTATTTGAACAATGTTACAACAATATGACAGTTTGGCCAATTAATAATAATTTGTGACCATATACTTCGTAGTGGTGCCCTAATTTTTCAGGTCCAACACTTCTCCTAACTTTCACAATTGGTAATGGGCCAAAATGCACACTAGGGTTTAACCTTGGTTAAGTAGAGCTCTAGTTGAGACTGTATAATCGAGCCGGACCAACCTCGACTACAGAACATGGCCATATTATCCTTTTCCAACTTCCTTGTATATGCTTGATAAAATAGAATGAGTAGAGAGATTTTGACACTATATATGTACCTTAGGCTGTAAATTGACACAATAACTGCAGATTATGATGCTTCCCAGACCTTGTAATCTCTTCCCTCAAGTGCCAAAGACCATTTTTGAGGTCCACTTGGGGGTTCATAATGACCCGGTCCAATTTTCATTGCCACTTTCTCTTCGATGATGGCTGCGTACACATCTCTTTCCGCCTTTGTTATTACCACCTATCACAACCAAATAACGCACATACGTCAATAATTCATCAAAGAGTTGGTTTGTGTTCTGTAGTAGAGAAAAACACTAAAAGTTGGAAATATGAAAATTAAACCATATTATCACCTCCATATTGTTGTTGTCACAAAATAAAGAATTTTAAGATATGTGCTTACTTGGCTCCGGCAGTGAATTTTGTTTCGGTTTCTGATAGAAATTAGAGAAGAAATTTCAGATCGATAATGGGAGAAGACATGGTCATAGAACACGGTAGGTGTGCCTGGATGGGTCAGGATGTACGCATATCCTTGCATTTCCTTTCCATTAGGAAACCTCCAGTGACCCTATTGGAAGAGAACACAAATTAGCCAGCAAGAAACTTAACGTTAAGCAGCAATAAAAGCACTAGATCAATGTTTTACTATTTATGTTTCTTTGTAAAGAAAAAACAATCCAACCCCAGTACAAAGAGAGGAGAAATCTACTTTTGCAGTATACCGTTGTGGATAATTTCACTTACAGTACTCTAACAGAAATAAGAAAAAAAGCGAAGCAATCGCAAGAATTATAAACCTGAGTAGAGCCAGTATCGTGATTCTCTATGAAGGTAACGGCACGAGAAGGCCACCACCCCACAACTCCTGGAGGCTTTCCTTTCTGGTCTGATAATCGCCAATACTCACACCTTTCCAGAGCCTACACAGTCATTTTAAGCTGTAAACAAAAATTCTCCACTTCAAGTCTAAGTGGAACAATCTGAAGATACTAAATGGAAAAGAACTTGTACAATAGGATAACAAATATAAGTTTCAAGGGTATAATCTCACGGAGCTTCACTCAGACACTTCTATGAAACTTAAATTTCAGAAAATTAATATTGGCAAATATAGTTTACATAATGATTTATATCCATCAAGTACATTTTGTACAATACTCGACTCTCTGAAACACTAATCATCAAGTACAACTAAACAAAAAAAGAATCTTTATTCATTATTTCATCAGGCTTACTGCACAAATTTAACAAACCAAGGAGATGCCAGCGAAAGTCAGCTAATCATAAAACTGAAACTTTTTTTCCTTTTTCATCACTCCAATCGTTAAGGTCTGATAAAATTGCTTTTGGATGAATTATTTATATATCGTCTTACTCTTCTTCCAATGTTCATCCATAACATGGTGGAAACATCCTAGTCCTCATCCACCTTCCAACTAATCCTCTCAGATTTTTTAAGACATCATTTACCATTGACATATAAAAAATTTCATTTTAAATGGATGTCAAGTGATGTAAATGACTACTAGTATAGTTAGAGTATGCATGCCATGTGTGTTTCTGAGTGCACGCATGCTGGTACATGCTTGAGTGTGAGCGCATGTGTGTGTGTTAGTAAAAGTGAATAAGCAATCTATTAACAGACTATATGTAAAATAGTGAAAGACGAGGTCTAAGCAACTATGTACAAGTACGCTCAATAGTAACCTAATCCTTACATCCCTTGAACCTGCAAAGGCATGCCCTTTTTAGGTTAATCCAAGATAAAAAGGTAATTTAAAACAGTAATTTACGTGAGCACTTACTGCATGAAGAATCCCTTTTGTTGTAACGTCAAATGCACCAGCAGTTCCACCAGCAGCATTGATCCAATCAACAATTCTCTGCCGATGTGCATCTTGATTGTGATCCATTTCACCATATGTATAACTAAGGGAATCCCAGTATTCACCAACCGCAAAATAAGGTTCACTTGCATCCAAGTAGTCCTTCACATAACCGCCCCAAAATCCTCTAACAAAATCAAGCCTCCATCCATCATACCCAATTTCATCCCTGTGTATCAGATTCCAGCAGGAAAGTTAGTAGTTACATTTGTACCAGACAGTTGGTACATTAGTATTTGATACAAGGCTAGCAATTTACAAACGATTTAATGGACTTTCTAGGCAGGCATTTGATAAATGAAACAAAGTTTCATATTATATGAACCTCTCAGAAAAACAACACTATTAATTAAACATATTAGAGTCCACACTGTGTGATTCAAAGCTTAGAACTGATGTTCTTGTTGCCATGAACAAAGATTTGATGTAAAGTAGTGCATTGTCCTATACTCCTATTATATACCCGGTAAATCTACACACATGGGATATCATTCATAATCCACACACGTAATTTCTGATTTATAACTTATTCTAAGATAGCAAGACTGCATGAGTGACGTGACTAGATTTGGATCATACTAAATGGTAGTAAGACTGCATGACAGAAAATGTAACCCTAAATTATATTTGGTGCCACAGATTAGAAGAAAGCAACATAACCTTAGCCAGCATAACCATTCTTTGAGATCCTTCCTGACAAAGTCCTGTGAATGGTCAATGTTTGGGGCAGCATGAAAACTATCTCCACTACTCTTGTTACCTCTTCCCTGCAATGCAGAAACTATGAAATAATGGCACAATTATAAACAGATTTTGTTATGAAGATATTATCTTATTTCTTAGAAAATTAGAGTGGACGAAATGCATGACTATCAAACGAGCTGGGGATTCTTCTCCTTTAGGATCTCTACAATGTGGAATCTTACACTTTCTTAAGAAAAAGCATAAACTATATATATGTATCACAGGACATGAAAAATTTTTGTAACTGTAATCACTCCCCCCTTCGTCCTGTTAATTTAAAGAAGTATACTGACAGGAGTCAACAGGAAGTTTCCATAAAGATAAGCAGTCATTGCAACACTATCAAGGCTCCAACGTCATGGCTTGTGATTAGAAAGCTATGTAATCTTTCAGCTACTTGACTATGAATCATAAATTATGGGAACCATATGTTTAAGGTACCTGGAAATGTGGATCATCAGCAACAACGGCCCGATCATCCCAATTTAAGCGACCACCAAATATATTCCATATACCATTTTGATTCTTAAAGTGTGCACAACGGTGATTCAAAACAGCATCTCCAAGAACTTTAACACCCACATCATGCAGACTTTTTACAAGGTGCTTGAGCTCATCAGTGTTTCCATACCTGATATACTCGCCAAAATGTCAAAAGGTTCTCACAATTTGCCTCATCATTCACATGTAAAAAGAAATAAGTGCAGTTTTACCAACAAAATAAAAGATTTATGTGCATGAAGTCACTTTAAACAAGAACTGTTATTATTCGCAGTGAATGGTAGACCATAATATCTTATGACCAAGACTAGTATGTTTTTTTATCAAATGCAAGAAAACATAAATCACAGTCATAAGTCAGTGTAATCTTTTCTTATAAGATGGCCATCATGCTATGATTTAAAAATGAAAAACACAAAGTAAGTCAGAGATAACAGTTCCATTGTAAATTTAATGATAATTGGCTACCATGGATGGTATTTGTTTATATCAAAATCTATTTGACTAATGGCCACGAATAACCATCTTCGTGTGTTTCTAACAATCTTGAGCTAAAAACACTAATACCAATTACCTGGAATTCAAATTATACAAATCCTTGGGCATGTATCCTTCAGGTGATACTGATTCTGTTGGTGGGGGCAACCAAATTACAGTGAACCCAATTGAAGATATATCTTTAGCTTTTTCTTTCAGTTCTATGTACCACCGTCCAGACTTATGAGATTCCCAATTAAAGCCTTGGAGCAATATTTCATAACCAGTACCCGTCCCTGAGCAGATTTTGGCTGGAATCTTGCTTTTTGCATCAGGTTCTGAAACAGCTTCCTCTTTGAAAGATGGGACTGAACTTCTGAAAATACTGTATGCCTCGGCAGCTAACTTCTCTATTTCTTGAAGGATGATTTCTTGTACTTCTTTCGATTTAGTCTGCTGACCCTTCTGAGAAGAAATGCCATTGACTAAATTTCTTATCTCATTTAGTATCCCATCTGTATATGCAGTGCGCACTTGATGTTCTTCCATTGATTTTCCAGATGCCAGAGCACCTTCAGATTGTTCGACCCGAGGTTGAGCATGCAAAATGCTTGAACTAGAAAGGGGGACATAGAAGTCATCTTCCTTGCATTTTAACCAAGTGCTCTCATTTAACTTCAGAACAAAAAGAAAACCAACATATTCTTCATCTAAAGTAAACAACCCTGAACATCCATTTCCACCATCTTTTGGCTGCAGCAGTTGCAAAAACAAATAAACAAGTTAGCAAACCATCTCAAACCTGAATAATTAAATGCGTTTCTTAATTTAAGGCTGTAAAGTGCACTAGATTTGAAGTGCCACAAAAGGCACATTGGTGGAATTATAAGAATGATTAAATTAAAAAAACAAGCCTTCAATCCAACTGCAAAGATCAAAGCGGAATGCATATTCATACAAAAATTTAAAAATTGCATGCACTAGAACGTAAGACTTGTCAAACCCTTCTCCAGATTTGAAAAGCAAATGCTTCCATAAGCACAAGCAGAGGCAGGTACCCCTTTAAGAAAAAGGATTCAACCGTTGTTTCAATTCTACCAATAGTTATGGTGTTAATTTCTTTCCAATGGCAAGAGAAATTATTCTATAATTTTCTTTTTGTTGAAAACTACTAGTAGAAAAATCAATTTTTTTGTAAAAAACTACTTAAGTTGGATAAAATTCTCACTGTCATTGGTTATGCAAAAATGTTCAAAGAAAAATGAATTAAAACCGCTGGACTGGATAAACTGAAAAATCATTGTAGAGAATCCGTGGGTCGGGAGAGTGTTGGGTTTGATAACTGAAGTGAAAATACAAGTGGGGTTGAGCCCATCTAACACAAAACCAATTGGCTTGTGTTAAGGCCCAATCTACTTCACTTATATACTACTCATTATTCATATTTATTACCGATGTGGGATAATCCCAACATCTTCAACACTCTCCCTCAAGTGCAACTGGGCCTAGATCAGTTGCCACTTGCCAAACATTCCTTGACCTATCGCCTCGGAGGCTCAAGGTCATCGACAAGTCTAATCTTTCTGCTAGCTCAAACTACACCAGGACTTTTAACACGAACCCAGGATCTCGGCTGTCAGCCTTCTTCTTGCTCTGATACCATGTAGAGAATCCGTGGGCCACGAAAGTATTGGGCTTGATAGCTGGAGTGAACATACAAGCAGGGTTGAGCCCATCTAACCCAAAATCAATTGGTTTGTGTTAAGGCTCAATCTACTCCACTTATATGCTACTCATTATTTATATTTATTGCCGACGTGGGATAATCCCAACATCTCCAACAATCATAAAGTTTAGCACACCTATTGCCAATGATAAATGTCCCAATTAATTCAGAATAACACGTAGAAGGGAGGATTCACAACTAAAAGCAAAAATTATCCTTCACACATAGCAAAATATTTTGTTACTAACAATTACAATCCATAAGCTGATCGATATGTGGTGATTAAGAAATATATTCTCTGCAATATACCATACACTGCAGTTATCGAAACTAATAAAAGCACGACCAAGGATTCATGAAAAATGATCATAGAGTTAGATGCATGTTTATTTATTGTTCTAGCAACATATTAACATATATTGCAGTTTTATGAGTCGTGACAGCGTAGAACATTAAAGTTTTTCTTGGCATTTTCTAAAAGAATAGAAAGGATATAAAATTGCAAAGCAAATTTAACTAATATAGCTTAGAGCCTAATGGATTCCGAAAGGATTAGGAATGAAGGCAGTGAAATCCAGATATACTTTAAGTTAGTACTCAAGATTTTTCGGCTTCATGCACGAGATTTAAGTACATATGAATGGTGAGTTCAAACCTTTAGTAGAGTCCTCAGAGCTTTGTTCTTGAACACAGTTGTTTTTTCTGGATATGGGCTTGCTGGAACTTCCCAATTTTTGGCTTCATCTCTGCAAACTCCCCAGTGAGCAACAACTTCTCCAGGAAGATCAGTTTCTAAGTAAACAAGATTCTTAGCTGTCTTAGAGCATTTTGTCACTGAAACAGTGATTGAGTTTTGAATAGCAACTTCTTTTGAAACAGATAGCTCTTCATAAAATCCTTCTAGTTGCCTGTTTTTTTGTTTAGCATCTTTCAATTCTTCACTAATATCTTGATCATCTGAAGTCGAAGCATCTGCTTTGAGAAATATGTTCGAAAGAAAGGATCCTAAGATTGGGGGAAGCAGAAGCTATCAGATGACAGGTAAAACAGAAATTGAAGAACAGGAACAATAGAAATATAAAGTACACAATATAACACATTTTTCACCAGTGGATAAGTTTTGATCTATAACTTGCACTACAACTAGAGCACCAGATTCAGCTTTCACATTATTAATTTTACACCCAATATTCAGCAAATTTCATATAGAACTTTAATAGATATGATGTTGGAAATTAAATTTTCGCCAAAGATATAAGACAGATTTCACAGCAATGAAGGAAAACACAATTCATTGACTACATCTACCTGTACAACTGAAATGACTTTGTTTACCTTTGGGGAAACAGGTTTCATTACCTTTTCAAAAAACTTTATGGCCATGCAAAATAGTTGGAAATCCAGAAACTGGTAAGTTTGATTGAACATGATGTTCATGGCCTTCTTAAATATAAATATGAAAGTTTTTTTAAAACCATGCCATAAAACTAAGAAAAGATATTTTGGAAACAGTAAACATGATTATTAAAGATGGACACTACAATAAGTAATGATTTCTAAAACCTGGCCATATGTTGAAGCCTCTTTTTGTTCTAACAACATTGCCACCGTCAGTAAGGTAACTGACTAGAGGCACCTTAAAATCTCCTCCCCTATGCTGATACCAAGCTCCAGTTTCTTCATCCTAATCCCCCCAAATTTGGAAACAAGAGAAAGAGAATCCCAATGTCAATATATGTAAATTTACCCATACACATATATTGTATGTACATGTAAAGTTGTAAACATATGATTAGCAAGTGAGTCTTGAAAATCAAAACCTTCAAAACAAAATTTATTGCTCCAATTGGACTCTCGGGATCTAAAGTTATCTTCACTTCATAAAATGCATCTCCCTCAGATGATTTCTTCAGCGGTGTCTCTATTGCATAGTCCTGAAAAAGCATGTCATGCTTAGAGCTTGTACTTTATTAGCCAAAGTGGCTGAATATTCACAACACTAGAAGCCACGCATCACCCCACCTTTATAGGTACAGAACCAGGGGGTCTCATACTTTTAGGAGGTTGATCCCATTCGCTGCAGCATTTGAAAGATTGCATTACTACACAAATCAGAAAATAACAGTTCACACACAAGACAAGCAAAAATTCAATTAAAAAACATTTTACTATTAAACAACAATTACGCGCTCTGGGAGAGAAATTTTAAAAAATATAATTAAGGAGATAATCAATGGGAATGTATCTAACCTGCCAACATCCTCCATGTAAGAAACTCCCCAATGTAGAAGCCATTTCCCAGGAAGGTTACAACCTACACTGAGCTGCCAACACTGTTGATCCTTCAAGCTGTCCAATCTTACAAAAAGTTTCCCCTGGACCTAACAACGGACTCAAAAGAAAAGAAGATCAACTAAAATTTACAGTCATAAAAATATCGAATTAGTTCAAATGAAGTTCAGCACGCAACCGGAATAATCCAATCAGTTTGAATCATTGACAAAACAAGTAAAAAACTGTCAGTCTTTTGTCAGCAACAAACGAGAAAAATCAAGTTTCAGCGAAGGCGACATCCATTGCATAAAACCAAAACTACACAATAATAATATGTTCATACGCATGTAAAAACAAATCAAATGCGTATAGAGAGTAGAAAGAGAAGGAACCGTTTGAGTGCGCGAAAGAGGAAAGGTTTGGTTAAAGGAGAAATCAATTGATTCAGAAGTTTCGAGGAAAGCCGTATCGGAAGATGAAGCTCGAAAAGTGTGAGGACGAGGAGGCATTGAGCAGCAGAAAGAAGATGCGGCATTGGAGATAAGCTTAGGAGAGACGGAAGTGAAAGAGAAAGGCTTGAGGATCTTGGAAGCAGGACGGAGTGTGGGTTGATCTCCACGGTAACAGCGGAGAATAGGTCCAGCAGTGACAGTTGACATAGTTGTGATGTATTGATCCAATGGAGGAGACGAAACAAACAGATTTTTGCAGAGATACTTGTAAGAGTCGTGGCAGCCGGAGATTATTTTATTATTCTATTCTCCTTTTTTATGCCTTTTAAAGATCGAAATTGGGCGTGGGCGGCAGGTGTAGGCCCAACTTTAACATCCTCCTCTTTTTATAATAATTTCACAAAGTATTTCTTTTACCAATTAAGTTTAGTATACCCGATACATCTACTAATTACGCCATGTTCTCTTCACCTTCAATTTGATTAAGTTCAGTTCAATTCAGTTTCATTATATTCAGTTCAATTCAGTTAAGTTCAGTTCAGTTAAGTTCAGTTCAGGTCTATTAAGTTCAGTTCAGGTCCATAAATTTTAATTTTAATAATAATTATTCTAATTAATCTTCAATAAAAATTAATAGTAATAATAATAAAAAAAAGAACAAAGATAAAAATTTTAATAGAAAAGTAATTATTATTTAATATAGTTAATATTGATTATAAATATAGAAAAAATAATTTTTAAATAGTGAGAAAAACTAGTGTTATTGATATGATAATAGTATTAATGTAACTATAATATACAGTGGCGAAGCCACATGTTAACATGTGGGGTTCAATGACCCCACTTTTTTT
>CATIWQ010245578.1:0-15297 GCA_949673415.1 Euphorbia schlechtendalii | reverse complement strand
TGTTTAAATACGAACACTTAAGATTGCAAACCATTTTCACAAGCGCAAAGGTAGTATTTCAATAAAAGCAATCTAATGAACCAATTATCAATAAAAGCAAAGCAATAACACTCACTAATCAACAATGTTTCATGCTTGACTTGAATAACAATTTCATGATGTTCCAACGAAGGATTATAACCTTTCAAATACATATAAATCATGAAGTTCCAAATAACAAAATTTTAGTCTATTATTATGTCAAACATCTTATGAGCAATATCTAAATGATGAGTGCTAGCATATGCATCTGTAATAAAATTCTCTAACACAAAATCTCTTTGAGACATTTCATTGAATACCTTACATGCATATATTAAAGCTCCACAATTTCCATATATAAGAATCATTGAATTCTGAACTTGCAAAACATAATCGAGATTGGAAAATGCATAAAACATATTCAACTGCAAAATTCAAAACCTAAATGAAGAGAAAAAACATTGATATCTTGACTACACCATTGAATTCTCAAGGAGCACATGCTGCAAAATTTCCAAGAACAATAAACTTATAAATATAAATTAAAAGCAAAGCAATACTAGACATTTTACATTAAGAAGTTGAAAAATCACAATTTGAGCCCAAACATAACTTATATACGAAGAATAGCTTAGCCATCCCAAAATCTAATTTTCTACTGTTAATTACTCATTGCCTTAACCCTAAACAAAGGAAAAACATGCTTCAATTGGTTACGATCTAGATAATATTTATACAAATGGAATTCTCCAAGAACAATTTCCTATAAGTGAATTTTGCACAAAAATAATCTATAATTCAAAATTACAAAATATTCAACATGTTGCAGAATTCACATTAGCAAAAAAAATAGTAAAATCGAATAGTGAAGAGGGAAAAACCAGTTTGTCCACCAAAACTGAAACAAAAGTAAAATCCAGATGAAGAAAGCACAATCGTGATAAGAAATAGAACAACCAAAAAACCTAATCGGAAAATTAGAATGAGCAATCACGGTGAAGAAATCGCGAATCAATAAAAGAAAATGCAGAAGAAGAATCAAGAAGAAGAATTGCAGGATATTGCAGAGTGGAAGAAGAAACCAAGCAGAGTAGAGCAAAAGAAGAAAACGCGAATCGACATTGGAAAGAAATCTCCTACTTATATATTCATATATTAGTACAATATTCAAAATATAATAGGACAAAAATGCTAAAAAATGCTGTTTAGGATATATTTATTATTAAATCTAATTAATAGTCATTCCTTACAATTCCCCTTTTTGTTAGTTAATGTGTTTTAGATTTTTTCTTGAATTTTTCTTTTCTTTATAATTTATTTTTATTTTATAATTATAAAACATTATTAAACAATATTTCCATATTTTTTATGTTAGTACTTTTTATTTATTTAACTGAATCATGTGTTTTCCATATTTTGGAGCTAAATAAAAATTATTAGATTTTTTAGAAAGTAATGTGGTATATTTATTAATTTTGTTGATTGTGTGGTTTAAATCCACAACTCCACACTTCTTGTATTTTTAAAGGGTGGTAAAATATGTGTAGCAAATAACAGAGAACTTTGATCTTATGGTGTTTATTTTTTCGCTCAATAAACATTGATACCATATACTCAGCATTTGCAAGCAATCAAACTTAATTTGAAAAAAAATATAAAATCGACTATACATAGGTAAAATATTTATCTAGCAGATAATACGATACTAAGTATCAAATTTTGCCCCTCTAATACAGACTCCTGGCACCGCCATTGATTTGGTCTATTTTTATACATTATAAGTTATGTTAATTTTTACGAAATTTGATATTAACAGAAAGAATTAATTTTCATAAGTATTGAATGCTGAAATTCATGAATTATTTGATCATATAAGATCATGTAGATCTTTGGTCATACAAAGTGTAATGAAAGATAAATGACATGTTTACTTGATTATAAAAGATCTTAAAAATCTTTGAATAATATATTTATCGAAATGCTCATTTATATGGAAAGAAATTTATTGATTACAATATAAATTTCTTTAATATGTGATCTTGTAACGGCACGTGCCCCCTGAAGCGGCACCAAGATGAAAAATTTTCTGAAAATATGTGAAATAAATATATTGCATTTTATCGAGCAAAATAAGAGATTTTGATATATTCGCTGAAGTGAATGTAATGTAATATCATGATAACAATTTTAAAATTAGACGTGGTTGTAGATATAATAAGCACCCGAAGTGTAATCAAATCAATAATATAATAACCGCCGTAAGTGGAGAAGTTATATTAATAAATTTAATTATCACGAAAGAGAAAAATCCAAGGCAGTGATAAAAACCACATGAAGTGGAAAATAGGGTTGACATTATATATAACAACCTGAAGTGGATAAATCATATTGATATGAATTTTGAGATTCACATTTCCATACAAATCTGATATAACGGAATATGTTGATGGTATTATGTTTCCATATAAATCTGATATGAGGGAATATGTTGATGGTGTTATATTTGAGTTTATTTAAAGATTCTGCAGATCTTTGTAAAAGTTTTGATAATATGTATATACATATTATTGGTTTAAATTAATTTGAAAGTGTTAGCAATTTCCACCTGAAGTGGAAAATCAAATTATTATTATTAATAAACACCAGAAGTGGAGTATCAAAACGAAATTATTTGATTGAAGGAAAAGAAATACACTATTGATTGATGTCAATACTAATGAAGCAAAGATTGTTCTACTTGTTACTATGATATCGGTAACACAAAATTTATTGAATGCTCCTAAAGAGCTAGATAGTATTAATGTACAATGGTACAAAGATTATTATAAATAATGCATTATTTTCCCCAAGTTCTCATAGAAATGTAATCACAAATATGAATATTGTATTAAAACTGTGAAAGAAGACTTTAAAGAATGTCTTAAAACCAGGTTTATTGATATAATCAAGGTCGATGTAACTATAAATCAGAAGCTTATAAATTTATATACTTGAGAATTAGACAAGATAAACTCGATCATCCTGGTTTGAAAATGATGAGATAAGTTATTGAATTGCACATGGACATACATTGAAGAACCAGAAGTTTCTTTAACATAATGAATTGTTTATATTGATTGATCGAAAAGAAATTGATAATAAAACCTTTTAAGAGTAAGGTTGGAATTGAATCTTCATTACATACAATGTGATATATGTGGACTAATTCACCATGATGTGAACTATTTAGTTATTAATGAAAGTAAACTTCCTGAAGAAGTACAAACACCTAAAGTGTTTTAATAGTCATATGTTCGTACTCAAAATGGTCAAGTAGAATCATTTATTAAACGTCTGCCATTCATTGCATAATAGTTAATTATGCAAACAAATCCTACATCAGTGTAAGAAAATGCAATATTGTGTACACTATCTATTAAATGTTTAAAGGCCAACAAGCTATCGTGTACTTTCCAATAAAAATTAGCTTTTGGTCAGTAACCCAATATATGTACATTTTGCAGAATGTCATATTGATGAAATCAAATATCCAAAATTAAGGGAGAAAGTGAAAAGGAAATTTTGGAATGTTTCATCATTATCTCAATCATTATATCGCATATAGATTTTTAAGTCAAAGATTTTTTGGACCAGAAGTTCAACAGATAACCCATCTTCAAAGAATAGACTAACAGTAGTGTCTTAACATGCTTGAAGCGCGGATGACCAATTGATTTAAGGGATAAAAATCCTCGAAAAAGGAAAACTGTCGATAGTATAATAATTCCTTTGAGGATAATATTACATATATAAATACACTTACTAAAGAAGTACAAGCACCTGAAATGCTAAACCCTGAAGTGGTTGAAAACAATGAAATTCAAATAAATTATACTAGAATAAAAAAATATGGAATCAAGTTGAAATAGTTATCAATCATATTTTTGCATTTTATGTTGCAATGTATATTGAGAATGAACATATGGATCACGAACCACAATTTGTTCAAGAATGTAAGGATAGAAATAATTGGCCAAAATGGCAAGATGCAAACCAAGAAGAATTAAATTTTTTTGACAAATGTAAAATTTTCGGAGTAGTTCGAACACCACAAGGTATAAAACCCGTGGGAAGTAAATGGATTTTATGAGAAAGAGAAATGAGAAAAATGAAGTTGTGAGATATAAGGTAAGACTTATTGCACAAGGGTTTTCCCAAAGACCAAGGTTTGATTTCAAGGAGACGTATTCTCCTATAGTAGATGCGATAACTTTTCATTACCTTATTAGTTTGGCAGTGTAACAAAATTTACAAATGCATTTAATGGATGTTGTCACAGCTTATCTATATGGCTTGCTTGATAATGGCATTTACTTGAAAATCCCTAAAGGATTGAAATTGCCAGAAAAATATGGTAAACAAGAACTTTATTTGATAAATTTAGATCATTATATGGACTAAAACAGTCTGGGCGCATGTGGTATAACCGTTATTAGTGAAAATTTATTGAAAGAAGGTTATCAAAATGATCAAATTTATCCTTTTATTTTCATAAAGAAATCGGGATCCACATTCATCTTAATTTATGTTGATGATTTAAATATCACTGGAACTCCTAGAGAAATTCCAAAAGTTGTAGATTCTTTGAAAAGAGAGTTTGAGATTAAAGATCTTGGAAACATAAAGTTTTGTCTTGATTTACAAATTGAATACCTTGATAAAGAAATTTTGGCACGTCAATCAAATTATACTCAAAAGATCCTGAAATGATTTAATGTGGACAAAGCATATCCATTGAGCAATCCAATGGTCGTACGATCACTTGATGTAAAAAATGACACATTTCACCCTCAAGAAGATAATGAAGATATTCTTGGTCTCAAAGTATCATATCTTAGGGCAATAGGTGCGTTAATGTATCTAGTTAATAATACAAGGCATGTTATTGCTTTCTCAATTAATTTATTATCAAGATATAACGTTGCACCTACTCAAAGACATTGAAATGAAGTTAAACTATAATGCACTATCTTCAAGGAACCATTTATTTGGGTTTATTTTAATCATATGAATCCAAGATCGAATTAATTGGATATGCGGATGCGAGATATTTATCTAGATCCACATAAGACTCGATCTAAAATTGGTTATCTATCCACACATGGAAGTACTATTATATAATGGCAATCCATGAAGTAACAATTACAGTTATTTGCTCAATTCATGCAAAATTAATTGAAATTCATGATGCCAATCATGAATGTATAGTTAAGATCATTTATAAAGTAAATCCGAGATGCATGTGGAAATCAAAGGTTGGATGATGATATATGAAGATAACGCTGCATGTATTGCTCAACTAAAGGAAGACTACGTTAAAGAAATCAAAGGTTGGATGATGATATATGAAGATAACGTTGCATGTATTGCTCAACTAAAGGAAGACTACGTTAAAGAAGATATAAAATAAACATATATCGTCAAAGTTTTTCTCTACTCACTACCTTGAAAAGAATGGCGAAATTAGTCGACAAATATGTTCATTCAACAACTTAGTAGACTTATTCACCAAACCCTTACTTTCAGCAACATTCAAGAAGTTGGTTCATAATATTGAAATGCGTCGTCTCAAGGATCTCCTGTACTCTTGCGAACAAGGGGAGTAAGCATTGCACTCTTTTTCCCTTAATCAAGGTTTTTATCTCAAAGGGTTTTTCTTTGTTAAGGTCTTTAACGAGGTATTGTCCCGTTCGCAACAATGGAGATCAAAGGGGAGTGTTAGAAATCCTTTCCAAATAAAGGACTTGATGTCTAAGTCTCTTACAAGAATATAAAGTCTTATTAGATTTATATGATAAATGTTTGTAGTTATCTCTCCCTATTAGTTTTTCCTATTAATATGTGTTTGTAATTCTCATTGATGATTAATGATTCATAAATACAAACTCATGTTCTCATATTTTCTCCATCTTAATTTCTTCTTTATAGTGTTGAGCTAAAGGTTATTTTCCAACAAATATATAATTTTTCTAATCTCTAATAGCAAAACAATAATCCAAACATATATGACGTGAAACAAAATTCATGATATTAAGAAATAGTTTGAAATTAAAAAATTATGTAATGGTAAATATAACCTCTTTCATAACCATGTAATTAAGAATTAATAGTAGAACTTAAAAATTAAAGACTAAATTTGACAATTAGCAAATAAATAGAAAAACTGCTAAATCGATTCTAAATATCATATTACTTACAGAGTTGCATCAATCCTTTTTGATGTATACATATTATAGTTTAAATCGAGAATTTCATACATTCAACCATTAATAAATTGCAAAGAAAGTAAATAACAACAGATTTTAGGTTGTTCCCCTTTATGGTACTCAATATCATACTTAAACAGCACCTCATCTGGTTCAGAAGAGCAATTTATTGATGACAATGACAAGTAAAATTGTATAGATATTGAATCCACATAACATAAAAAATAAGCATGCATTACAAACCCTAAAACTAACACGTATACCGAATACTGAGAAAATTGTGCTAAATATAACCTGAAAATGTAACAGCCTAACAATATATATTCTAAGAAAGCATCATGTATATCTTCAAGAAATATCATACAAAAGATCAAGAAAAAAGGAGCGTAGGGAGATAAAATGGAATTAGCAAAAGAGAAGAAGAGATTTAGGGTTACATTTAATCCAATAAAGAAGCAAAACCCACTACTTAAATACTATAAGTCATATAAGCAAAATACACAACATTTAGAATGGGTAAGGAATTTTGGTCTTGGTTACTAGGTTTGGTGCTTTGGACACAAAATTCTAACATTCTCCACCTTGACCAAAGCTTACCTTCAAAATAAAATCACTTCAATTCTCAACCAAGAGAGGGTAATCACCAAGACTTAGGGGCATAGTTTGCCACAGAGTCAAACAGTACCACACCTAGGCCTTTCAGAGCAACCTAGAATTTATTAATAGGAATATATTTAGTTAATAAGTCATTAGGATTCACACTAGTATGAATTTTTTTTAACAAAAATAATATCAGCAGATACTGTATAAAGTGCATTTTATTATCAATATTTAGTGTTTTTACAAAGATGAATTACAGATTGAGAATCACAATGAATATGTTGAATTCCAAGTTCAATGATGATGCCTTTAAGCCACAAAACTTCTTTTATTGCTTCAGTAAGAGAAATATATTCAGCTTTTGTTGTGGATAAGGCAACAAAATGTTGTAAACATGAATCCAATTGATTATGTTATTGCCTAAAGTAAAGAAGAAACCTCAGATAGATCTTCTCATATATAAGTCTGAATCATAATCATAATCGCAATAACTATTTATATTAATTTTATCAGAATTAAGTTTTTGTAAATAAGACATAGATCAAAGCTACCACGCAGATATCTAGAAAGCCACTTAATAACATTTCAATGTGTTTTGTTAGGAGTTCTCATGTATCAGCTTACAAGGCTAACCTCATGCGCAATATCAGATCTTGTACAGACCATGAAATACATAAATGATCCTACTGCATTTAAATAAGGAACATTTTCCATGAAAGTAGATTCAGGCTTATGTTTATTTAACTCAAAATTGTTTAAAACTTTCTTAATATAGTCCATCCAAGTAAAGACTATATAACCTTTAGTTCTGTCCCTATATACCAATGCCTTAAATTCTCCTAGCAGGTTTTTAATCCTCCATATCAAAACAGTAATTAGTTTATGTTTTAAATTTCCAATTTTAGATTCACTTTTACAAGCAATTAACATGTCATCAACATACAATAACAAATAATGTATTCGTTATTAGACAACTTATTGTAGTAAAAACATGCATCATAATTGTTTCTAGAAAATTTTTTATCAAGCATAAAATTGTCAAATTTAAGATACCACTATCCAGGGGATTGCTTAAGACCATACAAAGATTTTTTCAGAAAACAAACATGATTTTCAAATCTTTTTCTATGAAGCCTTTTTAGCTGACACATATACAATTCATCGATCAAAGAACCACGTAAAAAATCTGTTTTGACTCCCATTTATTCTAATCCTAGGTCAAGTAAGGCAACAAGAGACAAAATTATCCTTATAAACATATGATTTAACTAGAGAGGATATTTCTTTATGTTGGTCTCGATTGACTATAACTACACGGACAGAGGGGGTGAATGTCCTAATTTGGTTACTAGGTCGCTCTTTAAGTTCTTTAGAATCTTTTAATAAGTGTGATGAGTTAGTTTATATGATGGAATGCTTGCTGAGACACGGTAAAAAAAACGTGCAAACTGAGTTAAGTCTCAATTTGACAAACTTTGCTGAGTGAAAATACTCAACAGACCTAACTAATAAAACACTTAGAGAATAAACGTAAATATTAAGTATGTTGTGTGTTGAGCTTATACTTTGCAGAGTGAAATAAAATATAAAGGTTAAGAAAGTCTAACACAACGATTTTATCCTACTTCATCAGCCTGTGCCTAATTCAATAACTAGTTACCTTCTCCAAGCTTTAATCCATTAATTTAACTCTTTTAACCATGAAGAGAAGCCTTCATAGCAGGTAGATGTTTTCATCGAGTACCTTCTTTGCTTATCTAACCTTCCAATAGTTTCTCAAACTGTTATCACTCAAAGTATTGTATAAAGATGAAGGAAATAACTTATAATATGTTGTTTCTTCTTACAAATCAGATCAATTAAACTTTGTGATATAAAAGCATCTATGGAATGTTTTAACTTAGATTATATCAATCATGGAATGCTTAGATTAATTTTAAGTTTTGAAATTTCACCTTGCAACGATTGCATGTTCAATTACTGTCTTGATTAATCTTCATAAAGCAAGGTTGGTTGCAAAAGGGTATGATAAAAAAGAAGGCATTGACTATGATGAGACCTTTTCATCGATGGTCATGCTGAAGTCTATCAGGATACTCCTTGCCATCGCCGCTCATTACGATTATGAAATTTGGCAGATGGATGTGAATATAACATTCCTTAACGGGAATCTGAACAGGGATGTGTTTCTGGCACTACTCGAGGATTTTACATCCAAGGATGGCTCAAAGGTATATAAGTTGCAGAAGTCCATTTATGGACTTAAGCAAGCATCGAGGAGTTAGAATATTAGGTTTGACTAGAAAATCTTAGAAATTGGTTTTGTGTCAAACACTAATGAGCCCTGTGTATATAAGAAGGCTAGTGGGAGTGCGATCGTTTTCCTTGTATTATATGTTGATGACATATTATTAATAGGAAACAATATGCCTTTTCTTCAGACAGCTAAGTCATGGTTATCAAAGAATTTCTCCATGAAAGACCTTGGAGAAATAGCTTTTATACTCGGTATAAAGATCTATCGACATAGATCCAGAAGGCTGCTAGGTCTTTCGCAAAGTACGTACATAGACAAGGTTTTGGCTAGATTTAACCTTGAGCAGTCAAGAAAGGGTTATCTCCCAATGTCTCACGGGATTAACATTTCTAAATTTAAGTGTCCGAGAACACAAGAGGAGAGACTTCGCATGAATGGAATACCCTATGCCTCAGCAATAGTTTCCATCATGTATGCTATGGTATGCACTCGGCCTGACATCTCACATATGTTGAGCATCACGAGAAGATTTCAATTTGACCCAGGTGAGAAGCACTGGATGGCCGTTAAAACTATCCTCAAGTACTTATGTAGGACTAAGGATATGTTTTTAGTATATGGAGAAGGTGATCTCACTTTGAAGGGATACACCGACGTGAGTTTTCAGTCTGACAAGGATGATTACAAGTCTCAGTTAGGTTATGTGTTTATGTTAAACGGAGGGGCAGTTGTTTGGAAAAGTTTCAAACAGGATACGATTGCTGATTCAACCACAGAATCTGTGTATTTAGCTGCTTCTGAAGTAACTAAGCAAGCTATCTGGCTTAAGGGATTTATTGGTGATCTCGACGTGGTGTCCAGCATTGTAAATCCAATAGCGATCTATTGCGATAACAATGGGGCTATTTCTCAAGTAAAGGAACCACGATCTCGTCACAGAAATGAACATATACTCAAAAAGTACTATCTCGTTCAAAAGATGGTAGCCAAAAAAGATATAAATTTAGAATACATCCTGATGGATCAGAATCTAGCGGATGGGCTAACTAAGCCATTGACTCAAGTTAAACATGAACAACATGTTAACGAGTATGGCATGAGGCATATGGGCAATTGGCTCTAGTGCAAGTGGAAGATTGTTAAACATTATGTATGCCTTAAAGTCAATTAGGGTGATATATCTTTATTAGTTATAATGTACAAACGGTTTCGAATTATTATTAATAATAATTAAGGTATCTTTGTTGCTTATCAGTGCTTTCAATTTATTTATGTATCTCGTTGGTATCATATATGTATAGTATTAAATATGTATATGCGCATTGATGAGATAAAGTCCGTGACTACTTCATAGCGTAAGAGTGTGTGGACAGAGTGGGAGCTATGTGGTGTGAGAACTGCACATACGTGTTACTATGAATAATCTAAATATCCCTAGTCATAGTTTCATCAAGACTAGACATCAATGGAGTGGATAGACTAGCATGTCTAGGCTTACTCGTTGGATTAGATCCAAGCAACCGATCTCACGAGTTGAAGGTGGTACCTTGAGTTAACACATGGATGTATTCGGGTAATACATTAGAGATCGCTATAAAATAGACACTCAGAAATAACTATAATCATGTGTTGGTGTCATGTTTTATTGCAGTAGTAGTACAAGTATCCTCAGACCTGAGATATTGGTTACCTTGTGTAGAAGTTACTATACTTTGGTTCATACTTATTCATACCTTGGCGATTAAGATTACATGGGTGATTACGGGTATAGTGATGATCACATGATGTTAAGCCGAGTAGTCAAGATGGGATCCATCACTCCTGATATAGTGATATAATGGGAGATGTACCTTAGGGCCCCTTATTGAAGTGACACACTCATAAACCTCTGATCAAAGTATAAGATCGATAGAGCTGGTTTCTAGTCAATCTAGATACATAATGGCTGAGTAGTGTTCTTCATGAACAAGTCTAATTTTAGGATAGCTACGGTTATTACATGAGCTAACACTTAATTCGAGCTCAATAAATTGGATGGTACTTAACCTGATGGAAGGAGTGTATTATATTGGTTACTACTGCAGAATTGGATCAAACCACAAGAACGTGATGTTTCAAGTATCGGGGGATCATACGCCTTTACTAGAAAGCTCATTTG
The DNA here is from genome assembly GCA_949673415.1 of Euphorbia schlechtendalii. Lineage (NCBI taxonomy): Eukaryota > Viridiplantae > Streptophyta > Magnoliopsida > Malpighiales > Euphorbiaceae > Euphorbia > Euphorbia schlechtendalii. Next base: position 4,016 of record CATIWQ010245578.1, on the reverse strand, counting down.
ATCTTCTAGAGCTATCGGGTTCCATATTGGTCTGGAACATTGAGGCTAAAGGTTCCCGGATGGGAAGCTAAGTTTAGGTTAACCTCTAACGGCTCTATAATTTGGGATTTTATGAGGTCACACACTTTGGGTCTTTATCGGACTAAGTAAAGAACCTATAGACTAGGTCTGTGCCGAAAATATAAGTTGTCGAATTCCTTAGAAGAATTATTAATTGCTTGGACCGAATTAATAATTAAAGACAATAAAGAGATAATAGGGAAAAATTACACGGAGCGGAGCAGGGGAATTTCTCCCGTTGTGAGTGGGCCCCAAACGAACACGGGTTATTCGAAGTGGTGCCTGCGTGGCTGCCTCGTGAGCTAAAAAGCTCACGTGGGGCAAGCCTGCGGGCTTCAAGCTTGGCTTGCGGTAAGCCTCAAGCCCAAGCTTGCGACAGCAAGGCAAGCTTGCAAGGGCTTACCTTGCTTAAAGGCTCGCGGGTCATTGTGACCCACGCCATCCCACCTAGTGTTGGAAGGGGAGTCTAACACTCCCCCTTTTCCCTATATATAGGCCTCCCCTCTCATTATTCTCTACACATGTACACTCTTCAGCTCAGCTTTTCTCTCCGAGTTCAACATCTCTCTCTTTATTCGTTGTGCGAGATCCTCTAAGAGTTTCTCCAAACAAACGAAGAATTCTTTTGAAAGCTCTTTCTAAAGCCTTCTCTATTTATTTTTGGATTGATCTTTGAGCGGTCTAGCAGCTGCTGTTTATTAATTGATTCTTCCTCAACAAGGTTTTGATCAGTGAAGATCCATGTGGATCAATCATAGAGGCTCTCCTAGTTTGGAAGCTCGTGCTAATGAAGTTCTATCGAATTGCTCTAAGGGAACACCATCACCAAAAGAGAGAAAGCACACATCAACTACTAATGCTCCAAACTTAGATGCTAGGTTTCTTTTATAAGCTTTATAAACCTAAAAGAATCTATGGAACATTTTAACCTAGATTATATCAATCATGGCATGCTTAGGAGATCCTTAGGTTAATTTTAAGTTTTGAAATTCCACCTTGCAACGTTTGCATGTTCAATTACTATCTTGATTAACCAGCATGTTGAAGTATTAGTTGCAACTCGTTTAAGTCTTCAAAATATATTTTCATCAGGTCTTCAAAAATCTAGCTGTTTGAGACAGCTTTAAATCTGTTGTGAGAAATCGTTGATGCGCGATGTTAAAATGTTAATCTGCAACATAAATCATTGAAAAAAATTCTCCCCGAGACTTGATCTTTAATCTATTAAAATCTTGCTAAGTATTAATTGTAGCGAAATTGTGCGGCACTCTTTGAATTGCAACTTAACAGCACATTTTACTTGGATTTTAGCATTGATATGCCGACATTCTGTACTGACAGCTTTTCCCTTAGACCACATAATTATTGTTTTTTTATTTTAGTGATTGATCATCTTTGAGACCTGAAACGTATCAAAAGGGAATAGTTCGTAATAGGAATAAAAGGTTAAAAATGTAAAATGTTATAAAGAGATAACTCTAAACACTTAGCATAAATATATAATAAGACAAGAGCTGAGTTTATTTTAATTCTTACCCAATTAACTCGGATTACTTTTAGTTTTTGTTAGATTGTCTATATTTTTTTATCTGCGAATCATGTTGCATAGTTTTTAGTTAGAGCAGTTGATTCTTTGATAGACAGGGAGACCTTGTCCACCTTTTATTAGAGCTATAATTGTCTCTGATTTTATATGTTAGACTACATTTTTTGGTGAAAAAAAACTCATTTTATTATAATATAATAATTTTAAAAAACTTGGCCAAATACATCAACACCCTCCTAACCTTGGCAACAAAAACCGAATTTCACCCTAAATTTTCAAAAGTTCTAATCAATTCCCGGAACATGGAAAAAATGCATTAATTTGTCCTCTCGATGCACTACTCAGAAAATGACATCTTTGAAAAGTCAAAACAACAAGATTTTGACATATGATGTTTAGAAAGCTTTTTGCCAAGTTGAGGAGGGATATCTGATCCTTTTATAAATCTAGGGTAGCATCCGGCTTTTGTTGTTAATGATGCATTTGGAAAAAATAACAATAACCATCAACACCGTGACAATGCCATTTAACTAGCTAATCTAAGATACTGTCCAAAATTAGTTAAGACCTTGGACTGGTTACTAAATATAATTCTCATGTTACACTGTATAAATAACACCTAAGGTTTCACCTTTCATTAAAATACGAAAGAATTTATCTGTGAGCAGTGCTTATTCCAAAGAGTACTCAATCAAATTAAATATGCTGAGATTTCCACAACGTAGAGTAAGTCTAGAAGAAATAAATAAACACAATAAGTAGAAGGTTTTGAAAGCGAATATAAGCTAATAATGGTTCGAGGCGAAGCTATAGTACCAAAGTCGAAAGGCACCAATAGCTAAAGTGTCCGATGGCAACAGTAACCATAAGTGAATTAGTGAAAATGGACTAAAAATTTACAAAAAAATAGAAAAACATAAATATGTAAATTTGTATTAATTTATAAATGGACTCTGCTGTAACTTATCTCGGATGAATATCTAATAATAAGGGCTGCTCAACAAGCCCACCGGCCAAAAAACCCATCAAGGGGCAGTAATTTCACGGTTTTTTTACGAATGCAGGAATTAGTGAAAGTAATTTAGCCCAAAAGATTATAATTTAAAAAGGGGGTTTTTAGGGAAATGGTCTAGATCATCTTATGTATTTTCCATCAAATTTTTATTAAATTTTAAAAAACATAAATCCAAGTTCCAAAATTTCTTTTATAAGCAATCCAAATTTCAATATTAGCTGCATGCATTCCACTTAAAAAGCATTAATTAAATCTTTTTCCTTGATTAAAAGTCATGCGAAAGAAATGTTTTTTTTAATCTTCTTACATTATTTTTCATTTATTTCTCAAACCGTTCATTTTTTGGATATGTCGTTTTAGATTTTTTTGTTCGTCTCATTTTTATCTTCGAAACGTCATCCATTATAATATACTTTTTCCGACATTTTTTTTGAACTGTCAGTTATTTGGCATATGTTTATTATATGTTTTGTTATATGTCAAGGTTGGCTATAAAATGTTATATGTTTATTATATGTCTATTACATGTGTTGCGTTTTGTAGTATGATGAACCTATAATGCATAACTTCTAAAACTGGAGCTAGAAAACACAATTTTAAAGCATAACTTTTGAAACAAGAGCGATAAAACACTATTTTAATGCAAAAATGAGTTCATATTCTAAATATAAGACAAATATATATCACTTACATTAATTTTGTGCGAAGACGCACAGGACGAAGACAATGACACCATATAGGTCTACTATATGTGTTATATTTTGTGTTATAATAAGATCAGAATGCATAACATTTAAAACCGAAGAGCGATAACACAATTTCTAAGCAAACACAATATATATAATAGATTTATAACATGTATATAAAAATATGCATTTTTAAATAAAGTTTGAGTTTGTTATATGTGTTGTACATTGTAGTATTATGAACCTAAAAGACATAATATTAGATATATAACAAGTATATATAGTAGATAACCAACAATTAAATGTTCAATAACATTTATATCAAAAGAGTAACATGCATGTTATGATCTTTGTTAAAAAAAATAAATGAATGAAATTATGTATCATACTGATCAACAATATGATTTAAACAATATCCAAATCATTCCATCAAACCCCCACAAGTCCTCCCGAAATCTGATAAACACTACAATGCACCCCAAGCTTAAATTTCTTGGACAACATACGAGTATGCTTCATAGTTGATTTGTTGTCCCAATGAACTTAATTTGGTGAGAGTAGTTATCAGATCAACCTGAATCAAAACCAATTTAAGATTGCAATGACCATGAGAAAAGTAATAAGATGTTACAAGATATCCAACTACAGAATCAATGCATAGTGGTTTGAGTAGATATATTGTTCATTCTAGAAAATGCTTTACCTCATA
>CATIWQ010245565.1:0-54990 GCA_949673415.1 Euphorbia schlechtendalii | reverse complement strand
ACTCTTTTTTCATAGAATTCCACTTTAGATCATTTTACTCCCATGATTTACCTAGTATCTGCATTTGCATTAAAAACAACTACATACCACGTGAAATCTTTTATATGAAGTATAAAAATGACTTAAACTATAGTGTTTAGTAGGTAAAATTATAATGATATTAAGTGTAATTATACACTTATCACGTATACTATTACAAAGTGATGACGTTTAGGTTGAAGAATGTCATGGCAACATACCAATAGGTGGTGATTACTTTGCTTCATAACACGGATGCGATGGGCCGAGAGCTTGTTGAGATGAGAGGCGTGGTCCACCGGGGTGTTTTTGACAAAATAAAATATCGGTTCGAGGACCCGAAAGATTTAAAAGTGAAAGCAAAAAAGATTTAGATCGATCAAATCCGGAAATCGTTGTCTCGTAGTGTGGAGTCGCCACCTGGATTATCTCTTCGAGGAATTAAAGTCCTATGAGGATTAACATCCTGGGAACGGCCCACTAAGATATAGAGATTCGTGTTCGGGATAAGTTGCTTACTTCTTGTTGAATCACATTAAGCTACATCTACTGAAAGACCGCGTTTCTTAATCATGCATATTCGAACTTATGTCGTTTTTATCTTTATAAAGTATGATTTTAACGCGCATGCAAAAAGTAGTAAATCCATACATAAAGCAATAAGTAAAAGTGGAAAAATAAGATTATAAATTACAAAACCTTGAGGGTTGCAACCGCCCACCTAATCTATTAATTACATTTCCTTTTAAAATAATAATTGCAATACCCGAAGGAAAATAAAAACCTAGGCATACATCTAACCTAATCTACCTGCATCCACAAAGGTTAGCATATGAGATATAGCACAACATGAATATTTACAAATATGCTCGATTTGATTTTGACGAGGCCTGTGTGGCCTAATTAAAATATCAAAGATTGAAGATTCTTATTTTAGGAGAAAAATGGTTCATTTTATAAACACGCAGGTTGCTCATTTTTAATTAGTGAAAATTATCGCATGGCAAAAAATGTGAGGTATGTTATCTGAGAATAATTTTTTTATTCCCTTTGTGGATGTATTCTAACAAGAATCTCCATGATTAAATAAATTAAAAAGAAACAAAAAAGAAAAAGAACATTTACATAATAAAATCAACAATTTAATAGAAACAGAAAATTAAATAATAAAATCATAAAATAATGCCTAGGTCAACACGTAGAATTGAATTAAAGCAAATAAATCACAAGAAGAAGCAACTCTAGAAACTTAGAGGTTTTCCCTTTCGGTGTGAATCCACTTCGACGTATCCGCTTGAATATCAAGATCGTTCCTTGTTCGTTTTTTTAGTTGTGGTGACTTAAAATAATTTAATTCGGGTTCAAAAATTACTTTTTAATCAGAAAATAATTGAAAGAAACTTTTTAAGGGATAATAAGCAATGTTGTAAAAAATCATAAGAATTATATCTATTTTTTCTGAAAATTTTTTGGTCCTTTTCATTGAAAATTCCCCTAGTATTTATAGGAATTTTCCTTATTTAGCTGCCAGCGAACCCCAACCCTTAGGCGGCGAGGCCTGTGCTGGCCTTGCTAGTAGTTAGCCTTGGTTCTTTTTTTATTTTTTTTAATTATTTATTTATTTTATTAATTAAGAAAACCTTTAATTAATTTATTCTGAAACCTAATTTTTCTAAGTCTTTAAATATATTTATTCAAGTCCTTAAAATACTTATTTTAAGACTTTCAAATACTTTTATGGTCTTGAATATTTTTTTTAAGCCACAAAATATAATTTGGTGACGAGGAGGGCTCCCATTTGAAGATCGTTGGATAACCGAAACTTGTGTGATTCAAGGATTAAATCCCGAAAAATCATCATCATTGAATGCACGAGCTGGTACAAAATCCCGTGCTCATAGTTGCCCCCTCGTGAGATCACTTTTGGTTATAGCCTGTATGAACACATGAAACAGAGCAGAGGGATCGAGAAAAATACCTGATTGATTTGGTTGGCAACTTTTAATCCTCAATTGGTGATGATTGTTATCCCTTCTGGGTGATTCGATCGTTCTTTATAGTGACATTCATTTGACAAACAAACATTTCTTTCTTTGGTTGTTGTCACTATGTTCCCCTTGTGAGTTGACCTTTGGTTGATTTTTGCCGTTGGAACTGCTGGGGCAGGGTGCCTGAATTCGTTTCAAAAGCGAGCCTAGGTAGATTTGATAAAAATTTCAATTTTTTTTCTTGTGAAAAATTAGAGAAAATGTAAAGTAAATATATTTCGTAGTATAATGTTTTAATTACTTGATTGAGTTTATGCGAAGAAAATTTTTTTGCCCCTTTAATCAAAAATTAAAACATGATAAAATTATAAATTTAATGAGTTAAAATGATTTCGGGGATATCCATAGACTACTCCGTTAAGTTAGGAGGTTTTTGTGGAGAACAAAAAAAAAGGTGGGGTCCATGCCTTTTTCCTTTTATTAGCTCATATAAAAGGCATATATATATATATATATATATATATATATATATATATATATATATATATATAAATAAAGGCATACTTCGTCTTTTTCTTTCACTTTCACTTTCTCCTTCTCTCTCTATCTTCTGTCACTCTCTTTTCTCTCTAGAAAAATGTTTTCCAAGATTACTAGGAGGCACTTTTGGCTTGGGGCGAGACTTGAGCCTCAACCGATCGATTATCCCAACATGTTCAACGTTGATATTGACGATGCTTATGGCTTGAGGGAGAGTGATACGATGCTTGGTTTTACGCCTACCACCCCCATAGTGGCATTAGATTTGAAATTTCTTGATCAGATTCACCTTTCTCGGATCTAGGTATTTTTAAAACTCAGCTTTTATCATTTATTTGCATGCTTTCTGCGTTTTTTAGCTCTTTAGGAAGTAGAACCGAACCAAAACTTGATTCATATCACGAAATTTACTTTAGAATGGAGGAAAAAAGATAAAATTTTCGGTTAAAAATCCTCTGAAAAATTTTCCAATGGATGCTCAATGCCGGCGAACCCCTTGGGGCTCGCTAGCAAGTGGGGGCGAAGCCCCTTGGGCTCACCAGCATTGCTGGAGTGCCCCCTTAGGCTTCGCCAGCACCTTGTAGGAGAGGCCCCTTTGGACTCCTTTGTTGTATTATTTTTTTATTCATGAATAAATATATTTCAGGTAAAAAAAATTTCAGAACCAAATAGAGACATTTTGGCAACCCAGGAAAAAATTTAAGAAATTTTTATACTATTGCTAATAAATTTAAGGGGTTAAAATTTTACAAAAATAAAGAAACTTAGAAATGAAGGGGTTTGGAAGAAGAATTTTCAAAGGTGGATGAATTGAATTTTGGTTCAGTTCTTTCTTTTAGCCAAATTTTTCTTAACCTATTGGTGACCCTACGTTGTTCTTTTATATGCAATCTCCTGTCATTCACCATAAGTGCAGATATTCTATCATCCAAACTTGGTGGCAAAATGCTACAGCATAGCCCAAGCTAATCTAGGCCATTGTGGCCACCGGCTTTGGTGAGGTAGCTCGATTACTACAATCGACACAGCTCCGTTACACGATGTCTTTAGCGCTGGCTCAGTGATGGTTTGACATTTCTCACACTTTTCACTTTGCTATCGGGGAGGTCACCATTACTCCCTCGGACGTTGTAACGATTACTGGTTTACCTTGATTCGGGATTATGATCCATTTTGATGCATTCAAGGAGTGGCTTTATGGGGGCCCCGCTGTTTACCAATGGATTATCGAGTTATTCGGCATCGACCCTAGAGGTAGAGCACTACCTTACCCCGAGCTAGTTGATTATTGGACCGGTCAATCACCCATTTTGGCTAGTGAAATCCCACTTTGCATCCGCTCCTTCATTATTACATTGCTTAGCGTAACATTCTTCCCGGTCGCGGACAGTGAGATCAACTATGGGTTGATCCCTCACTTGAGTGATAATGACAGTATCAGTGGTCTTAACTAGCCTTGAGTGATATTGGCTCAGACATATTTCGCTCTTATTCTGGCTACGAGGGCTCATCAAAAGGCGTTGCGATGTTGCCTTATGATTCTTCAGGTACTATAGTTTGTTTATTATCAAAATTGGTTCATTTTGCTTTTATTGACTGGCCCTATATTTGTATTTGATTGTGCAAGCTTAGGCTTTCTCGTATGGATTTCTCCCTTCTCTGGGGTTCTCCACTATTCCTGCGCGCTCTCCATGCCTGGCCCGGATCTGCTCGGCCTTCGATGGAGGCGTCTTATCCTTCGAGGGGTATCATGAGTATATTTTCTATTTGACACCTGATCAGGTGATGATCCTTGCTTTATTTTGAAGAAATTATATTTTCCCCTTGTTGAAAACTACTCTAACTTGACTTGATTGTGTTTTCAGGTCAATCGTAACCCTTGGAAGGGGCTCCCGAGCTACCGGATGGCGAAGGAAATCCGGAAAGAGGTGGACTGGAATCGCTTCGTACTAGAGGATCCCGAAACATGATAGTGGTACTTGGGTGAGCGTATTTAGTTCTGGCAGACAAAGCCGGTGGCTGATAGGCGTATCCCTCCTATGCCTCCTACCAAGATATTCTAGGCGCACATGGTGATCACTAAGCCGGAGGAGAGGCAATTATTTTTCAAGGAGCATAGTGTGTAAATCTCTGGTCAAAGCGGCGACTATTAGGCCTTCATCCGGGACATGCTGATTCTGCTATTGCCCTCTACGGGTTTTCAACTCAGCAGACTTATATTATTTCTTTTACAAAGAAAGGTCCTAATTGTTTCCCAACTATCCAAGTGCTAGCTGACTGACTAATTTTTCACATATTGCTCACTTTTTTGTGTGCTGCTTTTCATTGATTTATTTTTTTAACCCTAAACACGATAGCACTTGAATCTATCTTGGTTGATTTGGTTGACGAATTTATTTCCATCCATATCCATGATCTTGAAAGCTCCCTTACTTAAGATATTCTTCACGACTTAAGGACCTTCCCAATTTAGAGGAAACTTCTCTCAGACATCCACATTCGATGGCCTCATTTATTTCAAGACTAAATCTTCTACCTTCAAAGGTTGGTTCTTGACCTTAACCCGGTTATTGTATACTTTGGCCATGCATTGCTGATACATCTATAGGTGGTCTAATACCTTCAGACGTAGTTCTTCTATCATTTTCAACTGCTCGAATCTAGCCCTTGCCCAATTTGATTGCTTTAATTTCACTTCCAAGGCTACTTGGAGAGATCTCACTTCAGTTTTAACTGGTAGGACTGCCTCCATCCCATACACTAGCGAGAACGAGGTCTGATTAGTAAGAGTCTTGACACTGGTTCCTTATCCTTAGACTGCGAATGGCAATTTATCAGCCTAGTCATTGTAAGTGACTACCATTTTGCTCAAAATTTTGTTGTTCAATTTGTAAGGTGATGCACGATCGTGCTCGATTCCGTACTTTTCTACTAAATCTGCTGTAACGCCTTGAAACTGAACCCCATTATCAAATACAATGTGATGCGGGATACCATAGCAAGCAAAGATATGCATTTCTATGAATTTTGCCATCTTCTTAGTAGTGATATTGGTGTAAGACTCGACCTCCACCCATTTTAAAAAGCAATCGACCACTACCACAATAAACCAATGTCTATTAGTAGAACTAAGACAAATTTCACTAATGATGTCGATGCCCCATGTTGAGAATGGCTAAGGAGTAGATAAGCTATGAAGCTCAGACGGGGGTAGGTGATTGATGTCTCCTTAGATCTAACATTCGTGGCGCTTTCTCACTTCAGCCACGCAATCTGAGACCACAGTTGTCCAAAAATAACCTTAACATTGAATTCTCTTTGCAAGGGCTAACCCATTCATGTGGGGTCTACAATCTCCCACATGCATTTGTCGGATGACCAACATTGCCTCCTTTTTAGTGAGACATCTTAGTAGTAATCCTTCAGATGTGCGTTTGAACAAGTCCCCATCGACTAATTTGAATTGTACCACCAACCGTCGTACGGATTTTCATTCTAAGTCCGTCACTCCTCTCAGATATTCTCCCATTCGTAGAATTTTCTCAATATCGATGAACCATCTACCAGTGGCTTATTCATTCTTTATTTCCACTAACTAATAGTAGAATGGTTTTTTACCTGTTTGAATGACAATTGGTTTTATTGGATGGACTTGAGGACCTTCCCACATTGATGTCAGCGTAGCAAGTGCATCTGCCATTTGGTTTTCATCCCTTGGCACATACTTGAAAACACACTTCGTAAACTTTTGGGATGCCTTCCAAACAACTTCTACATAAAGATAAAGTGATTCCTCTTTGATTTCCCAATCTCTACTGACTTGTCTGATGACTAAGGCAGAGTCCCCAACTACTAAAACTACTTTTGCTCGCACTTTCTTGAGTGCCTTTAACCCAAACATACAGGATTCGTATTCCACGCCATTATTTATTACTAGGAATTCCAAGCTTTTTGATAGTGGTATAAACTCATTCTACAGGGTTATCAAAACAACACCTAAACCAGCCCTATTTCTATTCATCGTGTCGTTGAAGAACATTTTCCATTCTCTTCGGTCTTCTTTCACTAGTGTTAATTGTTCATCTAGGAAGTCTAGGTCCTCGATGTAATCAGAGTCTAATGGTTGATTAGCAAGAAATTCTACGATTTCCCCTCCCTTGATTATGTTCTTAGTTATATACTCGATGTCGAATTCCGATATCAGGAGTAACCATTGTGAGAGTTTCCCGGCTAGGGTGGGTGATAGATACGAATACTTCATCGGGTCGATCTTTGTGAGTGCTTGGATTCCATAGGATTGAAAGCAATGGCACAACATCCTTGTTAGCCAAACCATCATTGTACACCAAAGTGTATCGATATTCATATTCTAGCAATTTCTTGCTTAGATAATAAACGGCATGCTCATGCTTATCTTCGTGTTCTTGGATGAGCATTGCCTAACAGATGATTCCTCGATTACCAGGTATAGAATCAGCAGTTTCCGGGTACTGGTGGGTGGAGGACCGGTGGATTTATCAAGTATTAATTAATATTGTCAAAAGTAAACTGGCATTGATCGTTCCAAACCACTGGTTGGTCCTTTCTTAATAGCTTAAAGATTGGTTCACAAATTATGGTGAGCTTGGCTATGAATCTGTTGACATACTATAGAGATCCCAAAAACGAGTGGACTTCCTATTCCATTTTTTGTGCTAGCATTTCTCTGATGGCTCAGCTTTTGTCAGGGTCCATTGCACTCCCTTTTTGGCTAACTATGTGGCCTAAAGGCTTCTCAGACCTTACTTTGAATACACACTTCTTTGAGTTCAAACGTAGATTGTACTTCTCGATCCTAGTAAGAAAATTGTCCAACACAGCCGGGTGCCCTTCTCTAGTGTGAGATTTGACAAGCATATCATCCCATTTAAGCCCAATCTCAATTCTAACCCCTTAAAAATTCATTTATGAGTATTTTAGCACTGTAAAAGTCACCAAAAACACTTGGTCAACTTCTGGAAGCTCGCAAACGGTTCCAAAACTCGATCACGTGACCCGAGTTAATTTTTACGCATTCATATTTTAATTCTTGATTGAAGGGGTAAAAATTTTTACTTTCAGCAATCTCAATCAAGGAATTAAAACATGCATTCTTGACTTGCATTTTCACGCCTTTTTCTAACTTTCTACAGTCAACGAACTTTCTACATTTCGCAATTTCTAGACTTTTTACAGTCAACGAACTTTCTATAGTTCGAAATTTCCTGACTTTCTATAGTCAACGAACTTTCTACAATTCAAAATTTTCTGACTTTTTACAATCAACGAACTTTCTACAGTTCAAAATTTCCTAACTTAGTCTATAATCAACGAACTTTTTACAATTTGAAATTTCCTGACTTTTTACAGTCAACAAACTTTCTACAGTTTGAAATTTCCTGACTTTCTGTATTCGACGAACTTTCTACAGTTTGTAATTTCTAAACTTTTTACAGTCAACGAACTTTCTAGAGTTCAAAATTTCCTGACTTTCCACAGTCAACAAACTCTCTACAGTTCCAAATTTCTTGAATTTTTACAGTCAAATGAACTCTCTATAGTTTGAAATTTCCTAACTTTTTATAGTCAACGAACTCTCTACAATTCAAAATTTCTTGACTTTTTACAATCAATGAACTTTCTACAGTTCACACTTTCCTGACTTTCTACAATCAACTAACTTTCTACAGTTTGTAATCTTCTAACTTTTTACAATTAGTGAACTTTCCACAGTTCAGATCCTCTTGGACCTTATCCCGATCCACGTTATCAACAAGCCTTCCACCGCCTACGCACGAGATCCTCAACCAAAAGGATGGAGGCACACAACCAACGGTTCCAGCGATGTTAACAGGACAAAGGTCAACCTTCAAGGGGGTAATCATTGCCAAACGAGCAATTCATAAGGGGCATGGAGAAACTAAACCCCGAAAGTGTTACACCGAGATGAAAGCTTCCAACGTCATCTCGAAGAGTGCCAACCTCAACTGGGTAGGTATTATCTCTAAACCCCGCTGCTCTTTCAATCGTGGGACCATATTGATCTCATATCAGTAGTGATCCCAAGAGGGGTAGCCTATGAGCATGAGATTTTACTCCCGACTCGTGAGTTCGATGATGAAGCAATAATTTTTTCCCTTGTTAGCTTTTTACATTTTGTAGGGTCCCGAAATCGTCTGGAAATCATCTGCCTTGTTTCTTTGGGCCTCTTCTTCCTCAACAGCCTAAGTTAAAAAGAAAAGCCCAGCCTGGCCATGTAATGACATTAACGGCATCGCAATGTCGTTAACGATATTGCTTAATATCGTTAACGACATTACAGTGACAGCAAAACCAAAATTGCACTTTCTGTAGTTTTCAGCTAAAAAAGTAAATCTTTGCCCACATGCTTGAATTTTCTTCTGAAATATCACATGACACACCTTACCTAGGACTTGTCAATCCAACATTTGCGTTAGATTGAGGAAAAGTTGAAAAAGTGAAAAAGGAAGCATGGCCTATCCTGGGTAAGTTGACTTTAGATTGAAGGGGGCTCTTTTTAAGATGAGAGCTGAGTTCCGGAGGGGAGGGGAGGGGAGCTCATTTCATGCAAAAAGGTAGCAAGAAAAGGAGTTCAAAAGTTAGGAAGAGTTCGAAGTGTTTTTGGTGTTTTAGAGTGTTCTTGAGGTATTAAAGTGTTTTGGTAAATAAGTAAACTTCTTTTAACTTGTTTTCATTCACATTTCCAGAACTTGAGTGTTTAAGTTCATGAATAGGGCATGAACATGGGGCATTTTGGGTTATTTAAGCAAGTTTGAGGATTAGTCCACATTTTCGGAAAGTTGAGTTGTGTGAGAGTTCAAGTAATCTTTTAAGTTTAGACTTCTTTAAGAACATTTTTACTAAGATCTAACTCAATAGAACTTGGTTTAAGTGTTCTCAACAAGCATCCCCACTCATTTGAGGTATTTGGTTCCTTATTTTATTTTCGTTCAATTTCCAAGTTTTAAGCTTTTCTTTAAGTCTATACTTGATAGAAGAAGGATTTCCTTTTCCTTACTTCATCTTGTTGAGACTCATATTCAGGGGATTCTGTTTCCCTTCAAAGAGTAACATTTACTCTTCTAATGGGGTAAGACTCTGAGTTCCTAGAGTTGAGTCTCACTTGTTTGTATCATATACTTGATATTTGAAAATGTAGAAAATGTAAAAAAAACAACAAAACTGCAAATATTTTGTCTCTTTAATGCCGTTAGCAATACCGTTAATGAAATTACTGATGTCAACATCACCGATGCCGTTAACAACATCAGTTTCCAAGTAGAATACAGGTAGAATGTTCGTAAAATTTCCAAATTTCGGTTTATGTTCAAGTGGGTCAGTGGTAACCATTCAGGCCTGAAACCTGAGTTTTTAAGTAACATGACAAGTAAACTTGTAGATTTTACAAACCCGAGATCATTCCGCAGGGAGTTTGGATGATTGAAGTCGGTTTCCCTTCACCGGGATATTATTTTATCAACTTTAACGGTTTCCTCTTCGGAACGATTTTAATAACGTCATCATTTATGTTTTCGGACTTAGATTTATTTTCTGTCAATATTATTATGAAGTGTGTTAGGAAACCCCGACGAAGGGAACCGAAGTTCCCGGATAACCGACCTGACAAATATCCATGTGGCCTTTTCACTAAAAAAATGATAAAATAACTTATATGTATAAAATGAACCATTTTTATGGAAAAGAAATTCTAAACTCATCGACGTTTTGAGTTAGACCGCTCGGGTCTCGCAAAGAAATCAAGACGAACATATTTGCAACTACTTGTGATGTGCCGTAATTGTGCTAACCTTTATGGATGCAGGTAGCTTAGGATAGATGTATGTTAGGATTTAATTTCCTTCGAGTATTGGCTTTTATTTCGTAATCAAATGTAATATTTGTTAGATATCGATGTCTTTTAGGCGATTGTATCTCTTAGATTTCGATGTATTTAGGCGATTTGTAAAACCCCCAACCCAATGATGTAATTAATCCCCAATAGACTAGGCGCATTTAAATTTCCTATGTGTCTACTTTCCGCAATTTACTTACCATTTTATGCATGTGTGATAAACTATAACATAAACCAAAAATATCTAGTTTAGTTTGAATATTATAAACGTGGTTTCTATCAAGTATAATTTAACTCAAATGACAATGAAATAGGTAACTCATCCAAACCTGAATCTCTAATCTATGGTACGGATTAGGTAAATGGATCTAAGCTATGCCAAATTCTCACGGAAGAGCTGAACCGGGTGGTGACTCTGTAACATAGACTAGAGATTTAGGTCTTGGGTCTTTTAAACTTGAAAATCACTTTTAAGCAACTCATTTCCACTCTTTCCAACACGCTTTTTTGGAATCAACTTCTAAACTTCTTTTTGAAAACTCCACGCCCCATCCTTTAGGGGCTAGCGCCTTGAAGTGACCGGGCGGGTCGAACGTCGTCCGCTCGCAACCCCTCAAGATGATTAAGGCATGTAACTGGAAGTAATGAAAACATGAGAATTGATGATGTCATAGATATTTTACAATTGTGTATATATAAAAGAAGTATCCATATTACTCCATTTAAGGTCACTTTAAATTGAATTATTCATTAGAAGATGCTGCATAAAGAATCAGAGTTCAACAAGACAAACATAAATTTTCAAGCAAATTAATAAATTCCCAATAATCTACTATATAACAAAGGCAAAAACTTGCAAAGGGGATCTATGGTCAACATATCCAAACAATTAATTATGCTAAATAAAAGTTGAGCTTCAAATCTTCTTCGTCTAAATGAATTAACATGTTCATCTAGGATTCATTTACTTAGTTACCTACAAATAAACACCTGAGAATATAAGATTTAAACAAAATGTTCAAGTGTATAGAACCATAAAGGGCCATTATCTTCACTCAAAGATACAAGACATATAATTTGGAAGATTTTTTTCTTCGTTTCAATCTATCATCAAGATAAATCAGAGAACGAGGTTCATCCAAGCAAATATTTAATTTCTGCTTGTTATGAATTACTATATACTTTATGAAAACTGAATTGGAGTTTTTGGGATAGGGAATGAATCTAATTAACTCAAACTCAATTCAAAACCAATCATTCCAAATAAATCTTAAAATTGTATTAAGATTACAAACCTTTGAAATTGTCAAGGTTGGACTCCACTCCTCCTTCAAAATGTCACTGTTGACATTAGGATAAAAACCTTTTTCTTGGATGCAACCTAAAAATAATAGGGAGGTCAGAAAACCACACATCTCAAAATAAATCTTCTATATCTGAATCTGATAACATTTCACACACTTTCCATTAAGTTTAATCGAAATCGTAAGCATCATATTAGGTTTAATAGAATCAAAAATCAAATTAGGTTTATAATAAAAAATTGTTTTGACTTTGTAATCATGTTTCTTTTCATCAGAATTGCAGTCTAACCGTGAATAATCAATGTAATCATTGATCGAAATGTAGATTTTACCAAATCGTTGAGAAGAGAAAGTAGTTTGTAACCTATTTTTGGTTGAAAACTCGTTCTCTGTTGATCGGAATAACTGACTGACGATAAAGAAGATGAGAATCGTTGATTGGAGATGGAAGTTTCTTACTTGTTTTTCCTGAATGCTTGTTTCTTCTCACCAGAATAACAAATTAACAATGAGATCTGTGATCGGAAATTGATTTGCAGAGAAATCGGTGAGGAGAGGAAGCGGCTAATTGTTTTTCGAGGAATGAACAGAATTAGTAGTTTGGCTCCTTATATATATTACATATTGTTATAATTTAGATCTAATTTTATGAGCCTCTTAAATTTGGTTCTATGATCCTAAATTATGAAGACTATTTCCTGCATTTGTGAAAAAAGCTCCTTTATATAAATACCCGAGCCCGGTCCAATGAATAAAAATATATTATATATGTATACATCAAATTTATAACTATTTTAAGATTTTGTATTATATGCTCTTAAATTTGTAGACTTAATTACAATAAATGTTATTAAAAATTAAAGATTTTAAGTAAATAATGTAATAATATTAAAAATTTAAATATATTTTGACTTTTTTTTATATTTTTTCTATTTATTATAATAAAAAAATTTATGATAAAAAAAATATACATGGCCTTGGGCCGGGCTTGGAAATGACCTTGTAAGCCCAGCCCGAGCTCGAAGTTTCAAAGTATGGGCTTGAGCCGGGTTTGGGTTAATGTTTTTAGTAAAAAGCCCGTCAAGCCCGGCCCGGCCCACCCGACGAACAGGTCTAATGTAGAGTGATTGCAATTTCCTCTTGGCCAAAAAAGAGTTTTTATACCAACAATGGATATGTTCTAGTGAATATGGGAAAATATATTGGGTAAGCCGGCCCAAACCAAACCCGAACCCAAATTTTATGGGCTGGGCTTGGGTTGAGACTTTTAGTACAAAGCTCAGTCCCGCCTGACCCATCCGATGAACAAGTCTATTAATTTAATTGGTGAAAGTGGGTTTTAAGGAGCACTTTTTTATATGCTCCAACATGTATCTTCTTTTCCACCCAAGTTTACTAATGTTCATTTTGTTCATTTTACTCTTATTTAATGCACATTGCAAATAACAAAAAGAATAAAGTATCCAACCAACTTTCAAATTAACATAAGTCATAGGAGTCAATAAGTATTTTTATTGCTTCAATTAATGTGACTTTAGTATTAAGAAACAACCTTAAAACGACAATTATTATAAAATGGTTTAGGCTAGGAAATACAAGTGAATTCTTTCTTTCCCATAATATTTTTCTTTTTAAAGTAAAGGAATAACATTATTACTTTTTTATACTATTGTTGATATTCCTTCCTCCTCCTCCTTCAGATTTCTTTACTCCTCTTCCTCCTCTTCTTCGTCTTCTTCTTCGAATCAAGATCTTTGTGAATCGAAATGTCATCGAATTGTGATCTATTGTTGTGTTGTCATCACATTCCGACTTCATCATCAGATTCCAATCTAGATAGAGATTTGTTGCTGCGTTTTCTTCTCATTTCGTTTTCTTCATCAGATTTTCAACCTGTTGCCATGTATTTTCAGTTTCTATCTTTTTTTCTTCTTCCTCTTTGAATTGCGGTTTACTGGATAATGAGTATTTTTTATTCTCTCAATCGACAATTTTCATTTTTCTCTCTCTCTATTTTCTTCTTTTCTTTTTAGATCTCGATTTGTTGAATTTCAGTGAAAGAGGATCATGTTTTGAATGCTAATGGAGGAGAAGATATAGCTTTCGGTTTTCAAGAGATGCAACACTCTTGATTGCAATATGAAGAATTCTTTATTAATATGTTATTTATTGCTTTTATCAAGAAGCAATTCAATTGGATCAAAGCCTAATCGAAGAGCAATAAGATCATACAAGGATTTGAATAAGCAAGAAAAAATTAGGAGGGGTAAAAGTAACAAGTTCAACTGTAATTATGTTTTACTCTATTCCGAAAAAACTACCATTGAAGAAATACTATTGTGGAATATCTAATGGAATTAGTGTTATAATTGAATATACTTTGAATATTTCTCCTCAATTCATTGGTAAAGGAACCGCCAATCTGTTTGGTTTATGTTCCTTTTTCAACGTGTTTAGATTTTCCTTTTTTCTTGTTGATTTTAGTTTGATCAATTTTTGTGCGATTGTGTTTTTAATTTTTTAATCAGCTTTCATGGAAGATAATAGTTTTGAATTGTGATCTGATTGTTGATAAGTGTGTTAGTTTTTAGATCTTTTCCAGCTTCCATTCAAATCTAGTTTCAGATCATGTCATTATACATGGTATAATAATTATTATACCAGGTATAATGAATAGTATACATCATATGATAATCATTATAATGAACAGTATAAAAAATATTATACCATGTTTCACATTTGAATAATATAATAGTCATCATACCTAGTATAATAATTATTATAATGAATAATATCATAGAATCGAGTTTCAGATTTTAAATTAAAATCCAATTTCAGATTTCACATTTGAATCCATTTATATATCATCTCATTATACCAAACAAACAATATTAAAGAATATTAAAATAAAGATAAACTTCAAAAAAGTATTTTGTGATTTAGGTCATTTTCAAAATGTAGCTTGTGATATTATGGGTCTCAAAAGGGGATCCGAGGATTTAGACCATTAACAAAACAAGGATTTCTTCTTGACATCGTCAAATTTAATGACGTGGCAAGGAGTATTTTGGGAAAACTCTATTTTCATGTTCATCTTACTCCCCTTCTTTGAAATCCTAGCAACTCAAACAACAACTTTAGTTCCATGGGACATTTCATCGAACATATTCAGCACAAACAAGAATTAGATGCAGAAATTAGAGAAATTGAAAGTCAAATTAGTTCAATGAGCAAAAAAAACAATAACCCATCCAAAAATGAAAAAGAATTAGAAAACTCATAAAAAGAATTGAAGAAGAATGAAATTGAAAAAGTTTTCAGCAAATTGCTAGAAGAATTGGAAATAGAAGATCATAAAATTAAGACTCAAATCCCTCTCTCTTTAGTTCAAAATCTATTATTATTATTATTATGTTCTAAGACTACTCTTGAAAAAAAGTAATAATATAAATAAATACATACACGACACGTTCGGTTGGCGGAATGATAATTCAATGAAATATAAGGAAAAAGGGGGGAAAATGTTAAAAATGATAGAATATTAATATTTATCCATAAATGGTCACCTAGTAGTATAACTATTCATAACTATTATATATCCCATGAAATAGCTATATCTTACCCAAATGGAGGAATAATTATTCCATAAGATATATAATAGATTAATAGCTAGGATTAGCTATTCTGTCTGGTGACGGATTCTGGAGAAAAACTTTACAATTTTTAATATTTCCCTATTTGTATTTTCTTCTATTTCACAGAATAGCTATTCAGTCAATCAAATACGCTCATAACACTGACGGACTGTTTGAGATTGTTGTCGTATTATCGTGAAAAATTACACTTACAAACTCTTAATTTTTACATTAGACAAAACACTTTGAGTTTTTGATATTAATTGAAAAGAAATTAGATAATGTTTGTTTTGAGATCTTTTGGTAAAACAAGGAAAACAATAATATCGCTAAGTTTGTACTCCGCTGTACAATATATATGGAATTAGAATAAAATTGAACCTTGAAAGTCCCAGAACACCGTTGAACCTCCGACGTCGTTGATCGAAGGATTCGCCGGCTTCCTGAATTTTGGCATTTCTCCCTCTTCGGTGCTTGTTCATCTCAGTTATCCTCTGTTCGGTTTCTTCCAGCTGACGCCCTCTAGGTTAGCTCGCGACTTTTTTTTGTATATTTCG
Source organism: Euphorbia schlechtendalii (assembly GCA_949673415.1). Classification (NCBI taxonomy): domain Eukaryota; kingdom Viridiplantae; phylum Streptophyta; class Magnoliopsida; order Malpighiales; family Euphorbiaceae; genus Euphorbia; species Euphorbia schlechtendalii. The sequence goes on along the minus strand of CATIWQ010245565.1, from coordinate 39,057 downwards.
TGGTTGTTGATTTAGGTTTTATTTGAGAATTAGGTGAATGGATATTACGATCAGTAAGGAATCTTTGATTTTTTAATTTAAATATATAACCATGATTTGTTTGTTTGGTAATTGGTACCTTTACTGTCTTTCTTAACCGGCGTTTCGCTGAACAATAGTTTAAATGGAAGATAGAATGTCTTATACTTTATCATATACGATTTGTGAACTTTGCAATGTGATCATCACTCTATAACTATATTGAATTTTGTTGCAATGCCTGTTTTCTTTCCTTTATTAATTGATTGATGATTGAAATTTCTGATATTTCAATCTGTAGTTGGTGAAGTTTTGAAAGCATGTGACACTATGATCTGTAGCTTTCTTGCTTAAATGTTGAAGTAATTGTAATTCCTCGTTTGAAGGGTTTCTTAAAGGGTGCGTCACTATGATTTTTACTTTTTTTGCATAATGTTTTCCAAATCAGCAGAAGTAATTTGATCTGTGTAATGTGTGAAGGACAACCTGTTTGAGATTTTAGTTGAACGGATTATAGACCTTCAAATATTTTGTCATATGATTTGCATTTTGCAGCATGGAAGAACAATTCATACTAAGGGTTCCACCCTCTGTGGCAGAGCGACTAGATCGTCTTTTGAGTGAAACTGCTGATTCGGAAGAACAATCATTGGATTTGTCATTTTCTGGTGAGATCATCTTGTGCTTTAGATGGTTATTGTTTTGGTGTTTACATTTTCATGAATTTCATGTTGATTAATTTTGTGTTTTTGGAGGTCAGTTCTATTATAATAAAACTTTTTCATGGTAACGTGTTTTGAAGTCATTAATTCATGATAAGTTAAAAATCTTAACTAGGGAAAAAATGATGCCCTGCGTTATGGTAAATGTCATTTCATTTGAGTGTAATTGATGGTAGAAAAGATGAGTTGGATACTATGTTACATGGACTTGTTGTACGAAAAATTCTTTTGACAAGTCCACTCCTGTTCTGTGTCAGTGTCGGTAATAGTGTTGTGTCAACACGGGTAAGCCCGTTGTTTTTAAGAGTTCGAGTATCGAAAGTTGGATAATTTTATACTTTATCCAATGAATGTTAATAGGAGAATTCAAGTAATGTAATTCTAGTACAATCAAATGAAGGGGTGGTGGTTTGATACAAGTGTATTGTATTACTAAGGGAATTTAAATGATCGTATTTTCTATCTTGTTAGGAAACTAGTTGAGGCGCCAAAAGCTCCTCAGCTTGACTGAAGTGTTGCGACTTCAGTCAGGCGTTGCCCGAATTAGGCGAGGCGACTCTGATATGTAGATACACAGAGATAATTCTTTGTTGATCAGCAGCATTAATTCCTCTACAAAATAAATGTATGGCGTGGTCTGTGGGAAATCAAATAAGGAATTAGATTAGAAGTAAAATAGGAAATCTGAAACATTCAGAATATGAAATATTATTGATTTTCTCCTTTCTTATTATTGTATCTTTCCTAATACAAGTCAATCTCTAAAACCATAAATATATATACGATGTTTAAAGTTTGAATTAAATTATATTTGTCCAAAACAACTAAACTTACAAGTTGCATCAATTAACGTTGTTTTATGTTGTTGTTTTATTTTGTTTTTTATGGTTTGAACCTGGTTTTAATCTTAAATATGGCTTATTTAGGAATTTATTTCTCATATATTTTATAATTTTTATTTTTATAATCTGAAAGCCTCACTCTGCTTGGGTCACGGCCGTATTTATTACCTTTCACCTTAGTCACATACAAGTCTATCGCACTAAATGCGCCTGTAATGCCTTTAACAACATTGCATATTATCAAGCTTACATGACTCGATGATTTTTTCGTTGATCTGCACATAGTAGTCGAGAGCGCAAAGCACTAGGGTCTCACTTCTCGCTTTTACACAAAGTGAAAAAAATGCACTATTATAAATTTATCCATAATATTACAAGTTTAGAAAATTTATAAAATATAGCTACTTAAAAACATTAAAAATATTACATGTCAGTGATGTCACAGTAGTCCACAACAAAAAAAACAAGTCATTAAAATCTAACATTGTGCTCTTTTTTTTTTCAAAGTACGCACTTTCACCACAATGCTTTGCTGTGCTTTAAGCACAAAAGCAAGTGCTTTTGACTACTATGGATCTGCATGCTTAGAGGTTTTATAGTCTTTTGACATGAGACCATAAAAGTTGTCCAATTGTGATATTCTGCTGGAGCGTTCCTTTCCGTTATGGTGGTATAGATGAAGTAGGGCATAATTTGACACTCGTTTCTTGTAGAGAATTTGTGCATGTCTTTCTTAAATTAGCAATTTTTGTCCAATTTATAGTGTTATATTGTTCTGGAACTATTGTATACATAATTTTAAAAAAATATACAAATCCAACTGTATGATTTTTCTTCCTCCTCCTTGCTTCATTTTTCAATATCATGCAGACTGATATCACTTTCACCTAGATCTAGCATATGTGACAATTTGGAAGAATAGGGCTTCAGATCTAAGTTGAAGTCACTAGGTGGTTAAATCCTTTGATACTTTTTTTTTATGAAAGACATTATTCAAAAGTCAAATGGTCCCTTTCTAAATTACCTATTACGAAAGTCGACATATCAAATCCCAAAATCTTGTGATTTTCATAGTATTAAAATTTCCTATTACAAAACCTATAGGTAATTGCGCATCTACATGAAATTTTAGTATAAAAAAATTGCTAATTATAGTGTCTAATAGGTCGTCATACATGTATACATAGGTATCTAATATATCAATTTACAAGGTCAGGGACCTTCTTATTTAGTTTAGGGTAAACTTCAAAAAAGTACCATCTGGTTTACGTCATTTTCAAGAGGACGCGTGTGATATTTCGGGTTTCAAAAGAGGGTCTGAGGTTTCAAACCATTAGCAAAACAAGGTTTTTCCGTTGACACCATTAAAAATGGTGACGTGGCAAAGGGCACTTTTGTAAAAATCACATTTGTTCTTCTTCTTCCTCAATTCATAAACCCTAAAATTAAGAACACCAAACACCCATGAAAGGAGCTTGCACATCTCCCATGGCGAGACATCCAAAAAAATCTGGTCATCATAATCTGTTTCTAATCACAATTTAATTTCCCAAATGAACCCAAAATCACGAAATTCCATTCTGATCAGTTTCTTTGAACCTTGCCATTAGTGGAATCATCATGAATCCATAACACACAAACCCAGTAATCACAATTTAATTTCCCAAAATCACGAAATTCCATTCTAATCAATTTCTTTTAAACCCGCCATTAATGGAATCATCATGAATCCATAAAACATAAACCCAGTTTTCAAAAAATTACCAGAAGGTTTAACCTCTGAAACTGGAACTCTTTTGTACTTCCTCGTCAATTAATTGTACAAAGAGAGATCTAGTTTCGAATTCCTAAAGCCCAGCAATCCTTTAATCTAACCGACGGCTTCAGTCCCGTCGCCGGTATGTATAAGGTGGCTGAAACTCTCAGTCTTGGCAACAAGGGAATCGTAACAGAATGTAAAAATTCCAATCCCTAAGAAGAATACTGAGATTAGATCTGGTGTTCAAGGAATGAGCGAGATGAAGACGGATAAATTCAGAGCTTTCCATAATCGAGCAGATAGGATGGGGATTGAAGCTTGTTCTTTCTCTTGCGGAGTTGATTTGTCGAAGAACTGGATGGGGATTGCAATTGGACTCGATGTTTTGAGGTTTTCCAGATCCTTAGATCTGCAATTATGAAGTTATTGTGTTTATTGGCTTATGAACAAACTTCAATTTGAAAGATTTTGTAAATTCAGTAAAGGTGTTTTTATTAGGTTTTGATGGATGAGTTTGATAATAGGGTTTGGAAAAGGAAGGAGATGAAGAAAATATAATTTGTCTAAAATATCCTTTGCCACGTCAGCAAGGTTAACGGAGTTAAAAAAAATTCCTTGTTTTGCTAACGGTTTGAAACCTCAAATCATCTTTTGAGACTCGAAATATCACAAGCGCTGTTTTGAAAATGACATAAATCACAGGGTACTTTTTTGAAGTTTATTTAATTTACAAGGAGTATGGACATGTTTCCATGCTAATGTGAAGAGGAGGCAAACTTTTAAGTTGTATAAATATGGTGATATGGGTGATTGATACAGAACAAAAAAGTTGTCCGATTGTTGTATTCTGCTGGAGTGTTCCTTTGCATCATGGTGGAAATGATATATGCATTAGGGCATAATTTTAACACTTGTGTAGAGAATATGTGCATGTATTTCTTGAATTAGCAACTTTTGTCCAATTTATAGTGAAATATTGTTCTGTATCTTTTTTGTACATAATCACTTATTTTTGTATTAAATTTATGATTTGAAATCAACAGAATGTTTGATGACTGAAAAGCCTCAGTTCGAAAATTTAATAGTGGACAATTTTTTTTTTCTGATTTTTTTAGATGAGTTGAATATAAATCTTGATCATTATGACAGATAGCAGCTTCTTTGCAAACAGCTAGACTCATTTTGCTTGGTTAAAATTTTATTTTGCTCCTGCATCTACTTGTGGCTTGTATGGTTGGCAGAATGATTATTTTGCGGAATAGGAGAAAAAACAAATGGAAAAAGGCCAAATTTGATAGAGATTCAGTCTGGAATCCGACATCGGAGGGAATAACTATTCCACTTTTAAATGAATAGGCTTGAATAATGCCAATGTCCTTTCATGGCTAGGATTATCTTCTCTCCGATGCCGAATTCTAGACCAAATCTCTACCAAAATTAGTCATTTTTCATTCGTGTTTTCTCTTATTCCACGTAATAGCCATTACGCCAATCAAACGAGCCCTTTTTGTATTGCATTACAGCCACAGTCCACAATTTCCCAGTACTTTGAATTATTTTCTTTTCTGGCCATGCTGCTTTTGAATGTGAATATCTTCAATCTTGTTGTGCAGAGGATGGCAGGGGTGGCACATTTACGATTGGTAATGAACAGTTCCCTGCTTCTCTGTTGGATCTTCCATGTGTTGTCGAGTCCTATAAAACTTACGATGATTCTGCCCTTGTCAAGACTGCTGATGTTGGTCAGGTAGAGTGCTCATTAATTGATTTTGTTTTCCTCTATACGAAAGGAACTTCTGTTCATTCCTGAATGTAATTAGTAATTACTGTCACTTTAAACAGATGATTATGGTTAGAGAAGCTGGCGATAGTGCTCCAGATGTAGTCGAGTATAGACATGGGCTTACTCCTCCTATGAGAGATGCTCGAAAACGACGCTTTCGTAGGGAGCCAGACCTTAATGTATGGACTAATTTCATAAATTTTATTGTATACTATTGAAATTATAATGGAAATTAGTCGAATTAGGACATTTAAATTGTCGTTACGGTTCTAAAATTTGGATTGTGTAAATAAATTAATTCCCTCATTGTTTGTACTAATGTGGTGGTGTTGGTACTTGTGCAGCCTGAACTTGTCCAGCGTGTTGAGAGGGATTTGCTTAACATTATGGCCGGCGGAACAGTTGAAAATATCGATATCCATTTATGTCGGGTTTCCCTTTTACTAATTGGCCTAATGCATCGAGCCCCTCCTGAACTTGTCGCGAACCGCCAATTTGCCTCCTGAACTTTCAAGAGTTCCAAATAACCCCTTAACTTGCAAAAAGTGCACCAAAATGGTGCAGTTTCTGGTTGGGGAAAGAAAAATGATATTTTTGAAATGTCAAACCAACCAAAGGGGTCAAACTGGTGCACTTTTTGGAAAGTTGAGGAGGCAAATGGGGCATTTATGGGGAAGTTCAGGGGGTTCCAATGCATTCAGCCTTACTAGTTTGTAGTATTAAGGGTTTGTTTGTTATTACTTCTCAAGCTGCTATTTTAATAAGTTGTTGAAACAAACTTTTTATAGAATTACATAATTTGACTTTGAACAGCACAATTACGGCCCTTCATCCATTTATTTAGGATTGTCTGATTTGTTCATTCTAAAATCAAATCTGCTACTTATATGAAAAGTTTGAAAATGAAGCTTATCAGAAAAGCAGCTTGGGAAAACACAGCCAAACTGGTCCTAAGTATTTGATATGTGTGCTGAAAACGGGAGCCTTTCGGTTAATTTTTGGACCCATTTGGCTTTTATAAAACTTGCACATTTTTTTCATCTCACCCTTTTTCATTGTGCTAGTGAATCCTTAACTGTGTGGTTACATGTTGAAGTGAATGAGCAAGAGGAAGATGGAACTCGAAACACAAGTAAGAAAACTGTGACTACGCCTGCTGCAAAGCCTAATGTTCAAAAGTCAACAGCAGCAGCAACCCGTGATGAGCCTGAGAGAAGCGATTCTGACGAATCAGATGAATCGATATAGTTGGATGCACTTTCCTCCAAATTTGTGTGTTTTAGCTTAGCTGGTAAGTGTTGTTTTGCATTGATACCTTACCATTGATACCTTACCTTTTGCTTGTGCTTATTACTAAATTTGGATGACTAAAACTCCTTTCTAGAGCTGATGTACAGCTAAACTGGTTATTAATAGTATTAATTGAAATTAATGTTTGAAATGAAATTGAAGTGAAGTGATTTGACGGAACTGAAGGTGAAAAGAACACAGCATAATTACTTCTATCTTAAATAATCCTTAACTGAACAAATTAAATAAAGTCTTGCAATGCAACCTGTACTAGCATTGGAATTTGTAGTATTAGTGAGTGGAAGATTTTCTTTTTTATTGGCGTTTAATGTGCGAAATGTTTGCAAAAGGATATAGTTGATCCGTGTCATTCCGTAGATTGTGTTGAGTTTGAGTTTGATGAATGGTTAATACTTTTACTGCATTTCAAAATAACTGTCGTTTTAAAATTATTTGTCAATGTTAAGGTCACATTAATTAAAGCAATAGAAATATCTATTTACCCTGTGACATTCGTTATTTTGAATGTTAATTGGATATTTTATTTTTTTTTTGTCATTTTCAATGTTCATTAAATAAGGGGAAAAATATACAAAATATTTAAAAAGTCTTCCAATGCAACTTGTACTAGCATTGAAATTTGTAGGATTAGTGATAGGAAGATTTTTCTTTTTTTTATTGGTGTTTATTGTGTGAAATGTTTGCAAATGGATATAGTTAATACGTGTCATTCTGTGGATTGTGTTGAGTTTGGTTTTGAAGAATGGTTAATATTCTAATATACTCAGCCAAAAAGAAATGATCAGTAACGGTGTAGCGAACTTTAAGACTCCAGTGCAAAGAAAATTTCCCTTATAATACTATGTATTCCGAACCATATCTGAATGTAGGGGTGAGCATTTAGTTTTACCGAATCGAACCAAACTGTATTAATCGAACCGAATTACCGAACTACTATATACCGAACCAAACTGAAATAATAATAAAAACCGAACCATCCGAACCGAAATAATTTCGGTAGAAATTCGGTTATCCGATCCAAAACTGAATTAACCGAATTTGGTTAACCAAGCATATATATTCAAGCTAATGTGAAGAGAGAGAGGGGTCACTCTCAGTAGTAATTTTCTTTCTTTCGATCTACGAGGTTTTGTAGTTTTCCTCTCTGCCCATTTATTTACCCTCTCCTTCGCCTTCCTTCTTCTCTGCAATTTCCTCCTTCTCCCTCTCTATAGCATAATCAACCTACGTCTCTCTCTCTCTTTTGCTTTCCCTCTTTTCTCCGGTTTAACCATCTCATATAACGCCGGTTTCATCTTCAACGGATTGATGCATATTGTATAGTGGTAACCCATTTCTGATTTCATTTGTGTTTTCAGTTTCGTTTCTTGTTGACTATTGCTTGATCAATGCCGTTGCCCTGGAAAATTGTTGTGTGCTGTGCTGGAATTTCATGCCTGAAAAACAAAAGCAAACCAGAAAGCTAAGTTGCTTTTGCAGCCCAAAAATAGCGTATTGAATTCAATCACCTGTTCTCAAAATTCAACTTCATACATTTGCAAATCCCACCAAATCAGTCCTAAATTTCAATGATTTTGTTGCTTTTCAGTCAATCGTTTTATCTGTTACATTTACAGCTTGTATCGTCTTCTTTGTTTATTTAACTATTCGGTTCGGTTTTCAGTTGATTTTGTATTTTAAATCCAAACCGAACCGAATACCGAATTACATAATTCGGTAAAATTCGAATCCAAACCGATAACCGAAACATCGAACCGAATTATGTATTTCGGTTCGGTTCGGTAATTCGGTTTTTACCGAATTATGCACGGCCCTATCCGAATGTGCTAGTCCAAATGGTTACTTTTTGTTTATGTGTTCACGTACGACAAGGCCAAAAGGGCAACTTTCAGCAATGGCTAAAAGGGCAATATGATTTTATAGTGCAAGGTTTTAAAAGGTCATTTATTGGAGAGGTAATCTACATTTGTAAGCTAGGGGTTTGTTTTTAAATCTAACACCCATGTATTTTGTGACAGTAGGCATGAATGGTGGGAGTTTTTATAAATGTTTTTATTTCTTTTTTAAATACTGAGCTATTTGTTAATGCAGGAATTGAAACCCATGATTTGGGCCAATACAATCAGCAATTGTAAAAAGCTCATAAACCAAAACTTGTTCTACTTTCCCGTGATTTTGAAAACCAAAGCTCCAAACGTTGATTCAACGCAAAATCAATCACCGAAACCTTTCCTCCTTTTCATTTCAATCAGTCTCTCTCATCAATGGTTCGTAGTGGCGGTGCCAGGAATCTTTCCGGCAAACATGGAGGCTCTTAGGACACGATAGCTAGCAGTCAAAATATATTTTTTTTCTGGTGAATAAATTTTCTAACTAAAATGTTATGAATGTGTTAGAAATACCCGGTTCGTCCGTGAACGGGTCAATTGGGTTAAAAGATCCGATCCAATTTAGTTATTTGAACTAAATTGAAAAGTTATAGGACTTTAAATAATTAATTGCAAATAATAAAGAGTTTGGGGATTTAATGATAATTAATCCATTTCCATTATCATATATATGAATGGACGTGTTATGTAAACTGTGAAAAACATAATTCATAATTGATGAATTCATTTTTCTATTCATAATCAATTTTTCTCCATCCATATTCTCTCTCCCTAATTTTCATCTCACGACGAAAACATCGTAAATCGATTATTATCGATCTTCATCGCTGCAGAAATTGTGGATACACATCCATAATCTGACAAATTGTGAGATGAATCCAATTCGGCATTCGATGCAGTGTTCTTCGATCTTAGGTATACGAAAAAGGTAAGTACCGAATTCGTTTCCGATTTATGTTTTCCATCAATGGTATCATGAGTGGGTATATTCTATGTTGTTTTGACAAGTTTGCTAACATTTTTTAAATGCTAGAAATTCTGGAATTCTGAAACGTTTGACTTCGGAATTCAGTTTTTCGTTAAGTTGGTCGAAAACGATTAATAAGTATGAAAAATGGGATAAAATAAATCGATGAATTTCAACGTTTCAAGTGTTGAACTCATTGATTTTCTGTAATTTTTGATTTAAGAATCGTTTGAAACTCGATTGGTCGCGTTTTCGGTCGACGTCTTTACGTTCGGAAAAAGTTTCGATTTTAAGCGTTGTTTTGTGTAAACATAAATTTCCTTTCATTTTTTTTGTAAAACGGACCGCACCAACGGACTCAAAACACAAAAACAAGTTGAACTACCAAAGTCCGGTTGCCAGAAGATACAAGCGCCGGCCACTTTCGCCGTTCACTCGCTGGCGAGTGTAATACACTCACCGTTGAACTGTTACTTTGTAACGGTTGGACAAGTGGCACCGTTTCGCCACTTGTCCGTTGGTCATCCCACGTGGGGTTGACCAACCAATGGGTGACTGCCACGTGGTATTCATTTGACGGTTGGTTTAGTATTTTGGCGATTTTGTGACCTAAACAATGTCGTTTTGCTCCGAAATTTTTTCAACCTCCCAATTTTCATATTTTTTGGATTTAATGGTGATTTTTTCAGAATTTTTTGAGGTTCACAAAATATTGTTCTTCATTTATTTTATGTTAATAAATGTTTACAAATTGTGGAAAATTAGTTTTTGAATTTTTAAAATATTTTCTATTAGTTAGAAAATAATTTAGAACCTACCAGAAAATAATTGAAATTTTTGCATATCTTGATTAATTTTGATAATTATTTTCTTTTTATATTTGTATTAGTTACATAAATGAAAATATACCATTAATATCTAATTTATTATTATATAATGGTTGAATTTAATTATTCATGTGAGGTATAATGTGATTGAATATATTTTAGTAATATATTTATTTTTTTAATAATTTGTGTGATGATTATTTGAATTATTTATGTGTTAAGTAAGTTTAATTAAGTATTTTTTGGTAATATGCTTAAATAATTAACCATTTATATAATGATAAAATATTTTTTATTCGCGAGAATATAAAATATGATAAAAATATGTTATTTGTTAATTATTTACGTGATAATTAAACATTAATTTATATGTGGTATAAATTATATATAAATATATTTTGGTAATATATTTAAGTCAATTATTTATATATTAATTAACATTGACCTTTTGACATATGTTGTAGATGGTCAATAATGATGCAAACCTCACGTAATCTTGAGCATCTATTCAGTGGAAAAGAGTCAAGAGGAACTTGAGGAAATTGATTCTCAAAAGTGTACTTATTATATTTATATATAATACATAATGAATTATGTTATTCTATTGCATAGAGAAATGTAATTTTTTATGTGTATTAATTTTATTACTTTATAAAACATGGTTTTACAAATTTAATTTGCAATTTGTTTGAATGATCAAATTATGTAATAATTGAACATTCAGGTTCTTTTTAAAATAATTTGATTTGTTATCACCAAGTTCGATCAAAGAAAAGAACTCTAGATCTAATGAGTTGACCTAGGGTGATCATTATGAACATCATAGTAGATGTTGTTTTTGGATTATAATACTTAGTGTATAATTTAATTCCAATAAGACATAAAATAGTTAAACACGTTAAGTATATTATGTTGCGGTTGACAATATAAATCATTGTCATTTGTTTAACATCATTACTATGTGTTTGTTTGTTTATTTATATTTTTTAATAACAAGTTTTATGCATGTTTTGTTATTGAATAGTTTTGGGAATGTGTTTTATTATGTCTAGATCTAAGTGATTTATTTGATATATATAATGTTAATTATTTTATACTTTATACTTTGTTTAAAGACATATAAAATACATAATATACTTAAATCTTTAATAAAACTTTTAGGACCGATATGCCATATTGAATCCCAAATTAGTTTCAATAATAATGTATAATAAAGTTATCCAATACTTATAGTTAAATGCCATTAGTTGAGTAAACTAATTAAAGACAACAGGTTCAAAGTGCATTTAATGATATACCTTATAGTTACAAGAACTATAAGAAACAATAAAAACACATATAATTACTATTGTACGACGAATCGAACTGAATTAAATGCAAGTATTTTCACCTGGTAGATGATGGGGTATTTATATGTTTTTCAATACTGGGGTTAATGCTTACATTTTCTTGGAAAGTTTGTATTCACATTGTTGGATTCTGAGCTATGAATTAAAGTTTTAAAGATTCTGAGTTTAGAAGCACAGATGGCTCAGAATTGCAAAGGTGCCTCAGAAGACATAAAAAATTTCAGAAGGATTTAAGTGTCTCGGAAGGACAGATAACTTCACAAGAAGTACAAGACCGCAGAAGACTATTGAAGACCAAGTTTCAAAAGAAGCCCCTCCGAGGATGCAAAAAGGGTAACTTAGTCATTGGCGTAAAAAGTCACGGGAGATGACCTTGTATTAAATACCGCCACACGCTTTTGTACCTCAGTCTGGAAAAAGACAAAAGTTGTTACGAAATCAGGAATAAAGACATTCTTGCAAATCGCATACTCAGTCAACCGTACAAATGTGGGACCCAAACATATCCTGACAGTTATGGCGAGGATCAAAATCGGGCGTGCCTCTCAAACGGATTCTTAACGAAAACTTGGATGTGAGACAATGGGAAGATTTTCAACATCTCTCTAAGATTAACGGAAACATTCTCTCCCTCTATAAAAGGATGTTTTCCTCCATTGACGAAAGTTGCCAAAATAATTGAAATCTTAAGAGTGAACTCAAGCTTCATAAACTCACTACAATCTTCTTTGTAATCAATACAGCAAACACCTCATTCTTATTTGTTTGTAAACGTGCTAACTGAAACAAAGTTCAGACGCTCATTATCCTTATTACAAAATAATCTTTTAAAATACTAGCTGAGGGTAAGTTAATGTTAGGGAGCTTAGAAATCTTATGAGGAAGGTACTCAAGCAGATAAGAAGCTCAGAGCCTCAGATACAATTGGAAGGAACTTCTGTATTGGTATAATTCATTGAAGCAAAGGCTGTTGGAGGGTACTTCAGTAAAGACTTTGTAAAGGGTTTTCTCTTCACCAGAAGAAGAGTACTTGGTGGATTAAATCTTGGACAATAGTTTCCAAGGATTGGATTAGGTCGAGGCCGAACTAGGATAAAAATCTCTGTTTGCATATTTCTATACTCTACTTTATTTTCTATGCTAACTAACATCACATCTGAAACACCAAGGCTTAAAAAAAGGGATTATGAGTAAAACACTTTTACACAGAAGTCTCTTTAGAAGCTAAGTTTAGTAATCTTCTGAAGGAAAGAGTGAACTCGAAAAAGAGTCATTCACCCCTCTGACATATTTTACACCCTACTGGGTCCAACAATTAGTATCAAAGTAAAATTCACTTAAAAGGATTTAACATATCTTGTGTAAATGATCATAATGGTTGAAAATAGCCTAAAGCATCTCCTTGGTAACATGACCGCACATATACTTGTAGAAGGACTATTTGTGTCTAGACCCCCTCTGTTCTTTGGATAGCATTATATATTATGGAAGAAGAAAATGAAGAAGTTCATACAGTCTCCAAATATGTATGCCTGGCTTGCTATAGCCAATGGACCTTACATTCCTACAGTCACTGTAGATGGAGTTGCTTCTCCAAAATTTGAAAGTGAATATAACGATGTTGATATGAATAAACTACAGAGCAATGCAGCAGCTATTAAACTTTCTTTATTATGCTTTAGATGCTGCAGAGTACAATAAAATCTCAGGATGTGAGAGCGCCAGAGAAATCTAGAAGAAACTCGAAGTGACCTATAAAGGAATAGACAAGGTCAAGGAACCAAACAAGAATCTATGACTCTATGAGTTGTTCGAGATGGAGTAGAATGAATCAATATCCAACATGAATGTCAGATTCACCAACATCATTAAAAAACTTAAGAGATTGGGAAAAGACTTCTCAGAGGAGGAACAAGTGAAGAAATTCCTCAAAAGTTTAATTAAAAAATGGCAGGCCAAGAAGACTATAATAGAAGAGGCTCGGGACCTCACCACCTACAGGTATGATGAGTTAATTGGATCTTTGATTACTCATGAAATCTCTAAGCAGAATTTTCAGAACAAAGACAAAGCTAAGGCTGAAGGAAAGAAAGCTATCATCCTCAAGGTAAAAGTTGTAGATGATACTTCCTCAGAAGATGATGAAGAAATGACGATGCTTGCTAGAAAGTTCAGAAAGTTTATGAAGGAGAATTCAAAGACTCCTCAAAGGTGTCAGAAGAAAGGAGGCTTTCTTTAGAAGCCAGATTTCTTGAAGAAGGACTTCTCAAAGAGCAAGTTCAGAGGATCTAAAGAAAAGCTCAGAGTAGAGAATCAAAAGACTATCACTTTCTTTGAATGACATGAAGAAGGACACATCAAGTCCAACTATCCTAAGCTTAGAAAGGATAAGGGAAAGAAGGCCATGGTGGCGATATGGAGTGACAGCGATAATGAAAGCTCCTCAGAATTATCCGGGAATGAAGAGGAAGTTGTGCAAATTTGCTTCACGGCAGCTGACAACATGAGTCTAATAGTTGAATCATGGTACAACAACATAGAAAGAGTCTCATCTACAAGTTAAAAATCATGTCAAAATAATGAGGTAAACTCTAAATTTAAAATCTCTGATGAAATTATGCAAGTATTTGCGCAGATTTATAAATAGGTGAAAAAGAACAAGAAACACATGAAGCTTCTAGTAAAGGACTTCAAAGATTTTTGTATCCATGATAGAGTAAGAGATAATACTGCCAAAGCAATTTACAAGAGGCAAGGAGAGCTTGAAGCAGAGGTCGAGAAGCATCCCATCTTGTTTCATAGCGCCTGCTTCCCGAAAAGATAGACTTCCTATCAAATCAGTCCCCAGAGGGATCCATAAGAAGGAATTAGTTCTAGTAGGAGTGAATGCGACCGACCTTAGTAGAAGAGTGATGATGGTTGAGGGACATCTATCATGAAAGATCACCTTGCCAAGAAAAGTGGATTCTCAGAAGAAGGAGCATCCTCAGAAGATGAACCTTCCTCAAAAGCCATATCCATAGTAGAAAGTATATCAGGGTCAAGCCTCTACCTCAAAGCAGAGAAGCTATAAGCAGTTCAAGAACAAATATAGTGTGAATCACCATCAAAGAGAAAGTGACCTAAAGATGGCTCAAAGAAATCCTCATATCAAAAGGAGATTAATAACTCAAAGGCAGCCCATTTAGCAACCATTTGACCTTTGCCCATCTCCTAAGGCTTAGCAGAAGGAAGTAGTAAAAACTTTCTGTAACTTCTATGGAAAGATAAACCATACAACCGCTGTGTGTGGACATAAAAATAGATATTATGATATTTATGATTTGCTTGATTTAGTCTGTAATGCTCCTGAACCCAAGGGAAACTGGGTTCGAAGATTCTAACCATTTCCTTTTGCAGGTAAGTCTTAGTTCAATAGAATGTCAGCAAATCTGGTATGTAGACAGTGGATGCTCAAGACATATGATTGGGGATGAAAGCTCATTTATCTCATTAGAACACAAACGATATGGGAATGTAAGCTTCGAAGACAACAAGAAAAGAAAGATAATTAGAAAAGGAACCATTGGATCTGAAATCAAGATAGAAGAAGTCTCCTTAGTAGATGGATTAAAGTTCAACCTTCTGAGTGTTGCTCAATTATGTGATCAAGGAAGAAAAGTTATCTTTTACTTAGAAGGATGCTCCATCATGGACTATAAGATTAATCAAACTCTTCTTTATGCACCTAGAGTCAATAATGTGTTTATAATAAAATTAAATGACAAATCTAAGAGAGATATCAGCTTATTGTCCAAAGAAGAAGAGTTATGGCTATGGCACAAAAGATTGGGACATGCAAACATATATCTTCTGACCAAATTAGCCAAAAAAAACTTGTTGAAGGATTACCATGTTTAAAATTTGAAAAAGATCATTTATCTAATGCTTGTCAATATGGAAAATAGTTCAAAAAGAGCTTTAAATCAAAGTTTGAATTTTCCACAAAAAGAGTCTTAGAACTTGTTCACATTAACCTTTTTGGCCATGTTTAGCCAGTGAGGATGGGTGGACACAGATATACCATGGTAATAGTGGATGACTATTCCAGGTATACATGGGTTGCCTTGCTCAGTAGTACGGATGAAGCCTATGAAGTATTCTCCAGACAGTGCAATAGAATAGAAGTTGAACAAAATGTTTTACTCTCTAAGATAAGAAGTGATCATGGTAGAGAATTTGAAAATAAGCTATTTTTTGGATTCTGTTATGCTAGAGGCATTGAGCACAACTTTTCTGCTCCTCACACTCCCTAATAAAATGAGGTTGTTGAGAGAAAGAACAGAACTATAGTTGAAATGGCTCGATCCATGCTCAGTGATAATAACTTACCAAAATACTTTTGGGCAGAGGTAGTAAATACTACATGTTATATCTTAAACAGAGTTAATATACGGTCAATAATTAACAAAACTCCTCATGAGATATGGAAAGGAAGAAAGCCAAAGATTGGGTGTTTTAAAACTTTTGGCTACAAATGTTTTGCACTTAAAAATAAAGAACAACTAGGAAAATTTGATTCTAAATCTGATGAAGCAATATTTCTTGGTTACTCAACACATAGCAATGCATATAGAGTCTTTGTCAAGAGAACAACATCATTAGAAGAGTCAGTAAATGTTGATTTTGATGAATCTAACCATGTAGGTATAAGAAATGGGTTAGGGGAAGATGGAGAATTATTCTCACATAAACCAACCTCTGAGCTAGATAAAGGAGAACCCTCAACAAAGGATGGACCATCTAAGATCAGGTTCTCAAATAAAGGAAACGAAGAGCAAGCTCGAAAAGCAAAAGAAAATCCTGTTCATCATGATCTACCCATGGAAACAAGGACCAAGAAGGATCATCCAGAAAGACTAATTCTTAACACAACTCAGAATCTAGTACTCACTAGAGGATAACTAAACATAATGACAAGTCATCCAGGATTTGTCTCAATCATGGAGCCAAAGAAGTTTGAAGATGCGAAACATGATGAAAGATGGATGATGGCCATGGAAGAAGAACTTGACCAATAAATGATGTTTGGGACTTAGTTTCGGCTCCAAAGAACAAATCTATCATTAGTACCAAGTGGGTCTTCAGAAACAAACTTGATGAAGAAGGAAATGTAGTAAGGAACAAGGCAAGTATCGTGGCTCAAGGATATAATCAGCAAGAAGGAATTAATTATGATGAAACCTTTACCCCAGTAGCAAGACTTGAAGCAATAAGGATCTTTTAAACCTTTGCGTACCATATGGGATTCAAACTATACAAAATGGATGTAAAGAGCGCTTTTTTGAATGGAGTTATTTCAGAGGAAGTTTATGTCAAGCAGCCTCTTGGATTTGAAGATTCAAAATATACATGCCATGTATTCAAACTGAAGAAAGCTCTATACGGACTAAAGCAAGCTCCCAGAGCCTGGCATGAGAGATTGATAAGCTTTCTCATTTCCAAAGGATACATCAGAGTTAAGACTGACACAACATTATTCATCAAAAGAAGAAACAGGGATATTCTCCTTGTATAGATATATGTTGATGACATCATCTTTGGAGCTACTAACAAAAGCTATGCAAAGAATTTAGTTTTCAAATGAAGAATGAATTTGAGATGTCAATGATGGGAGAATAAACCTTCTTCCTCGACCTTCAGATCAAGCAAAGTTCAAATAGCATATTCATTAATCAATCCAAATATACCAAGGAGATTTTGAAGAAATTTGGTATGGAAGATGGAAAAGAAATGTCAACTCTAATGAACTCAAACACCATCCTTAGCAAAGACTCAAAAGGGAAGAAGATTGATCAGAAGCTATTCAAAGGAATGATTAGATCTCTTTTATACCTCACAACAAGCAGACCTGACATTCTCTATGCTGTATGCTATTGTACAAGATATCAAAGTGATGCAAAAGAGTCGCATCTGAGTGCTGTGAAGAGAATTTTGAGATATCTACTTGGAACCATAGAAGCCGGGTTATGGTATCCAAATAATGGGAACTTCTCACTCAAAGTATTCACCGATGCTGACTATGGAAGAGATCAATTGGAAAGAAAGAGTACTACTGGTGGTTGCCATTTTCTTGGAAACTGTATTGTTTCTTGGTACAGCAAGAAACAAACCTTAGTAGCACTATCTACTACAGAAGCTGAATACATGGTAGCAGGAAGTTGTGTTGCTCAAGTACTATGGATTAAGCAACAACTAGAAGACTATAGAATCAAGTCTGAGTGCATTGAGATTCTCTACGATAACAAAAGTGCAATTGATCTATCAAAGAATCCTATTCAAGATAGTAGAATGAAGCATGTCAACATCAGACATCACTTTATAAGGGATCATGTTCTTAAGAAAGACATGAAGTTGGTATACATCTCTACTGAAGATCAAAGGGATGACATCTTCGCAAAACCTCTTAGCAAAAATCAATTTGCTTTCCTCAAAAGAGAGATCGATATGAATAACCCAGTATGAACATTACTCAGAAGATGGCATAATCAATCAGAAGAAGAATCTGCTTCAGATGTAGTGAAGCATCCTTTGAAGATAAGTAGTGGGTACTACCTTAGATGAACTAACTCGCGAACCGCTCTTATTTTCAAAATTCAAAAAACATAAATCCCAAGCCGGATCTTTAGATTAAAACTGTGTCGCATTCTATCGTCAGTTACATGCTTAACGGTTATTCATAAATTAGACGGTAAATCCTGAAACCGTCACAGTTTATTCCTGGCTTATTACCCTTCTATCCCTCTAAAGTTTTCAATATAAATAAGTGGTAACTATTCATCTTCAAATCACTTTACCAAAAATCCCCAAATTCTCTCTAAGTATTCTGAGAATTTTTCTTTCGCCAAAATCTAATCCCTTTGTTTTAAGAAATCTTCTCAACCCTAATCTTTCTTAACGTTGTTCTTTCAAAACTCAAATTAAATGGCACCAAAGAGATCAAGATCCTCCAAAAATAACCCCAAAGAGCAAGTAATCATCCAAATCCCTCAAAAGACCTTTGTTCCCATTCTATACAGTTCAAATCCCACTTCCATCATCTCTCAATGCTTTTTGGGAGACAATGCCTTCTTACATGCATCTCCATTCAAAGAAACAATAGAGTTCCATCAGCTAGGAACATGGATCAGGTTGAAGGAGCTAACTTTTTCTTCAATAGTCTTGAATTCTACAAGAACTTAAGAAGGTGCATAGTGAGTAACGAAGAGCTCAAGACTCTAATAAAGGGGAAGGAGATCACTATTACCCCAACTTTTCTAGTAAAGTTGTTAAATCTAAAGGATGAAGGGTTAGCTCTGAGGAGAGGGTGTGAAGAGTTCATTAGTTATGATAAAAAGATATTTATGCCTAAAGGATGGTTTGGGGAGAAGATTAGCACCCACATGCCACAGGAACCAAGGTACTGGAAATATGTTATAACACATCTTTCTACTCTAAAATTCCACAAATGCGGTATCAAGTTATGAGCACTACATCTTGGTCCACCTAGTGGAGAAGAAGAAGGTCAACTGGCCTGTTATCTTTATACAACATATGCTTCACCACAAGTTCACACTTAATGGTCTCATTAGCAAGATCGTAGCATCCTTTGATATTAACTGCTTAGATGAGGAAGGCTCTCATGGTAGTGGATTGTAAAGGATACCTTTGATAAGAAAGTGGATTTTGGGATGAAATCAGATAGAGAGGAGGCATTGAAGAAGGATTTGGCCAAGAAGCAGAGGGAGAAGTTGAGAATGGCCAAGAAGGGCGAAGTTGAAAAATGGGTTAAGGAAGTCTCCCCCAAAAGAAAGAGGGAGCCTGTGCTAAAACAGGAGGAGGACCCTAAGGCCAAGAGAAGTAGAGTGGCCAGAAGCAAGACACTTGCTGCTGAGGAAGTGGTGATCCCCTAAACCAGCCTTTAAAGCTACTAAAGGAAAAATCAAAGGACTCGGCTTCTCAATGAATAAATATAAGTACGTACTAAGGTCGCTAGAGGAAAATAGCTCAGAGGAAGATGATGAGGATAAGAAGTCAATAAGCATTCTGACCAAGAGGAGAAGGGGAGAATTTGATCCTAATATGGTCATTCCAAGTGATGATGAGGAGGAAAAGGTTAAAGAGAAAGAAGAAGAGGTGGAGGAGAAAGAGGAGAAGATAGAAGAAAAAGAAGAGAAGGAGGAGAAGGTTGAAGGAAGGAAGAATAAGAAAGCCAAGATGTATGGCTAGATTGTGGTCTTAGAAGATGACCCTGGGAAGGCTGATATGATCAAAGCCATAAATAAAAGCCTGGTTGAGGTTTTCTCAGCATTAAAGAAGGGGGATATCTAGATTGCAGTGGTTGAAGTAGAGGTGAAAGCCTTATCTGGAGGAAAAAGAGTTCCTGCCCCAGAGGAGTTTACTGAGAAGATGAAGGAGAAAAGCACCTCTGAGACGAAGGAAGAGCATTCAGAGGAAGTTGATGAGAAAGTCCTGGAAGGAACTTTAGTTGATTTGGATCCACCACTTGGAGCTCTTCCCTTGGCACCCACTTCTGCTCCTCCCAAGGTGGCAAATCCGAACATTTTTTTTTATTAAAGAAGAAGTTAGAAGAAAAGCCTCAATCCCCTTCTCTGGATCTGCAGATAACTATTTTTGATCCATCCCATCCATTTATGGCCCTTCTTGAGACCTCAATATATGAGCCAACAACTCCAAAGGGATCTCCATCTCCAAACAATAAGGGCCCTCTCAAAGTTGCAGCATCTATAGCTCAAGAGGTTGTTCAGGGTTTAGAGGATAAGGTTGAGGAGAAGGAAGAGACTGAGTTTGAGGAGAAGGAAGAGTTTGATGGGCGCTCTTTGTTGAAAGAGAATGTGCCAAATGAAGATCCATTCCTAGCAGATCTTCAAAAGGAGGAAGTGCAGAGGATTGTAGTGGTTGAATGGGGTGTCAAACCATTAGATATAGATCCTACTACAGAGTTTGTTAGCATGGTGCACTCAGTCTTCGCTAAACACCATATGAAGTCAGAGGATATAAGGGAGGATGATGAAGAGCAGAAGGAGGAATAGAAAAAGGATGAGAAGGTCTTGTTGGAAGAAGTAAATGAGGAGGAAGATTGTGAGAATAAGATATTGGAGGGAATGGAGGAAATTAGAGCAGAGCAGCAACCAACTCCTAACCAGCAGCAACCAACTCCCTACCAATAGCAACCAACTCCCTACCAACAACAACCAATGCCCTACCAGTAGTAACCACAAATTCCTTACATCCCAAGGACTCTGGTGGATCCTTCAAACATCTTAACTCTGATTCCTAAATCTCTAGAGCAGAGGATTGATGGAGATGAGTCCCTCAGTAGTAGAGGATAGATGATGGGAGATCTTGCTGAGGGAAGTCATTCACCTCCTGAAGTACCTATTAACTCTCTTCATCATATGGGAAAGACTCTTAATGACATCCTCACAATGGCCCTTCGCCTCAACAACTCTGTGGTGGACATCAATTCAATTCCCTTCAACAGCTAACTTTCTCAGAGCATTTCTCTTCTAACTGAACAAGCTCAAATTATCATGGAGATGGCTGGCAAGATTCCTCTTCCCTGTTAAATCAGGTCTGTTCTACTTCAACATCTTAAGCCTCTCATGGAGACAAGGCTTGCAAACTATATTGATATAAGGGATGCATTGACTGTAATGAATGATAAGCTAGTAATTGGTGAAAGGGGTATTGAATTGATCCATGAGGAAGTGAATGGGGTGAAGGAGGAGTCCTAGAGACAAATAGTGGATGTAATTTCCACATTAGGGACTGCCATTGAGAAGTGCCAAACAGAATACTCCATGGGGCTGAAGGAGGAGATAAAGGAGCTAAGGAAGCAGAATGTTCTCTGCTTATGGTAGCAAGGAAGGATCCAAAATAGCCTTGAAGAGGTGTTAAGTTCATGATAGAGTTTTTGGTAGAAACTCTCCAGGCTATTGAGGACTCTAGGAGAGAGCTAAGGTTTGAAGTCATCAAAGCTATTGATAGTACAACAAAGAAAGTGAATGACATCACTTTTGCATAGAAGAATGAAGTAACTAATGATATTGAAGATGTAGTTACTAAAGCTTCTACTGGACTGGCTAAAGCAATAGATGAAGCCAAGGACATAGTGATAGCAAGGGGATCCACTACATCAGGGGACCTTCATAAGAGCATTGATGCCTTGAGTACCAAAATCATCGGCCTATCTCTCCATTCCTTTTACTCCCATGATAGTGAGGTTGTTCCCTTCCTTCAGCACTTGGTAAATGGACTCAACACTCAATGGATCTAGAATCAGAAAGCTCTCCAAGTCATTCTTGAAAGCATCTTCCCTTCTATCCTAAGAAAAGCTGCAAAGTTGATTCAATAGATTGTCCCTCCTCTTCAAGCTAATGTACATGCCATTCAAGAGGTTATTCAGAGGTTTATGCTTGATGGAAAAAAGATAGTTGCTCAACTTGTTGGCACTGAGTGGAGGGAGAAGGATAAGCACAACTTCAAGGAAGTCTGGGAAAGGTTTATGGTTTCAGAAACTACTTCTAGCGCCATGGAGATAGATCATCCAGAGGAGGAGCAAATAGTTCAAAGCTTTAAAAGAAAATCAAATATGTAACTTAGCCTAGCTTAGTTTAGTTTTTATCTTGCTCATTGTAACAAATTCTCAAGTCAATACAAGCTTTTGTTTCTTCTATTCTAAGTACAACTTTGTGTTGTACTATCCTATTTCAAAATCCTATATATCAAATCAAAAAAGGATCTGCAAAGAAGATTGAAGTCACCTAGAAATAAGCCAAGGATTATGAGGGAGAAAGCAAGATAAATCATTCACGTGTGTAAGTTCACTCAGAACTAACAAAATGAGGGAGATTGTTAGATTCTGAGCTCTGAATTAAAGTTTTGAAGGCTCTGAGTTCAGAAGCATAAATGGCTCAGAATTGCAAAGGTACCTTAGAAGACATAGAATTTTAGAAGGATTTCAGAAGGATAGATACCTTCACCAGAAGTTCAAGATTGCAGAAGACTATTTGAGATAAAGTTTCATAAGAAACCCCTTTGACGACGCAAAAAGGGTAACTTAGTCATTTAGCGCTAAAAGTCACAGGAGCTCACCTTGCATTAAATGCCATCGCACGCTTTTGTACCTCAGTCTAGAAAAAGACAAAAGTTTTTGTGAAATCAGGAACAAAGACATTCCTACAAATCGCACACTCAGTCAACCGTACAAATGTGGGACTCAAACACATCCTGAAAGTTATGTCACGGATCAAAATCAGACATGCCTCTCAAATGGATTCTTAACGAAAACTTGGATGTTATACAATGGGAAGATTTTCAACATCAGTTCAAGATTAACGGAAACATTCTCTCCCTCTATAAAAGGATGTTTTCGGCCATTGAAGAAGGTTGCCGAAACAATTGAAATCTTAAGAGTGAACTCAAGCTTCATAAACTCACTGTAATCTTCTTTGTAATCAATACAATAAACACCTCATTCTTATTTGTTTATAAATGAGTTAACTGAAATAAAGTTCAGAAGCTCATTCTTTTTATTACAATATAGTCTTGTAAAACACTAGCTGAGGGTAAGTTAGTGTGAGGGAGCTTAGAAATCTTGTGAGGAAGGTACTCAAGAAGATAAGAAGCTCAGAGCCTTAGATACAATTGGAATGAACTTTTATATTGGTATAATTCATTGAAGCAAAGGCTGTTGGAGGGTTCTTCAATCAAGGCTTTGTAAAGGGTTTTCTCTTCACCAGAAGAGGAGTACTTAGTGGATTAAATCTTGGATAGGAGTTTTTAAGGGCTAGATTAGGCAGAGGCTGAACCAGGATGAAAATCTCTATTTGCATAGTTCTATACTCTGCTTTATTTTCTGTGCTAACTAACATCACATCTAAAACACCAAGGCTTTAAAAAGGGCATTCTGATTAAAACACTTTTACATAGAAGTGTCTTCAGAAGCTTAGCTTAGCAATCTTCTAAAGCAAAGAGTGATCTCGAAAAAGAGTCATTCACCCCCTTGACCTATTTTACACCCTACTAGGTCCAACACAAGTCCATAGTAATTAACACATAATTACTCATAATAATTGATTTAAATCCTTGTATATGTGTTTATTCTCATCGTTACTGATTAAAGAATATCAGTATTGATTTCTGCCATGAATATATTTGTAGCAGATTTAGATTCTTAAAGGTAGTTATTAGGTTTCCGGAGGTTGAAGTTTGAGTTTGTGCTTGAGGAATAAAGAGTCCTCTTATACTTTGAACAATGTTCTGTATGAGCTCAAAGAGAGTGGCACAAACCAACTCAGGCATGACAAGAATCTGTTTCTTTCATGGGGGGGAAGTTTAATGACCTCTATCAGTTTGCTTAGTGCTACAAGTGATATAATATTTGCAATTCATGCAAGAGAGATATGTGAAGTTTGATCACTAAATTGAAAGAAGTTTTAACTAGTGATCGGTTCTTTGCTTTGAGTGGGAGCATATTTAATGCACTTAACTCATTCTTATAGAATTAGTTCGTTTAATGTAGTTACAAGTTTCTTGGATATGGTATAAACTGTTCTTCTAATATCCAAGATTCTTTCTAAATGCATTTGGCATGAGGAAAGTCTTACGGAGATAGTTCTTAAGACAACCGATGCTAACTTACATTAGAATATCTAAAAGGGAAGAAGAACAATTCAAATGGGTTTAAACCATTCGAACATGTTGGTCCTTAGACAGCTTATAAATGATAGCAGAGGGGGGGGGGGTGAATGCGATTCTTGGTTACTTTTAAGATTTATAAAAAGATTTGAACCAAGTTAAGTTTTAAAGACCTGCTGAGTTATGCAATGCTAAGTGCTATTAAACTTACAAACTACTCAACTGTGCTGGATAATTTATCTACAATTCGTTACTCAGTTCTTACTCAACATGAATTGGTTTTTCAAGCGAAAACAATTTATGACAGAAAGAATGCTGGATGATAAAGACTAGATAGTGAAAATAAGAAAGTCAATACCTGGTTTTATCCTGGTTCGGCACCGAGCCTACCTCCAATCTCGGATACTCTCTCGGAGCTTAAATCCACTAGTTGATCTTTCTTTACTTAAGCGGTGCAGCCTTTACAGCAGGTAGAACAATTTTACAAAAAGTCCCTTGCTTTCTAACTACCACTTAACACAATTTAGGTATCCTTCCCAAACTATCACTCAAAGAAGAATAGGAATTACGAACTGGATTCAACTTATATGCTGTTGAATCCTTATAATGTTAATCTACTGAGTGATTCTCTTTATTATAAACAAATGTGAGAATGGATTGTTTGCTAATTGCTTGAAATGGAATTTCTTGGAAGCTAGAAAATTTTTGCAGCAATTTAGCTCTTAAGAAATTCAAGGTGATTCACCAAGTTTGAACTTCTTCTTCTGACTTCTATTTATACTTGAAGCTTTGTGAAGTAGCCACTAAAAACTTTTCAAGCTCGCTGATCTTCAATATCTCTTCTCTTCATATCTTTCTAATCTTCCCATTGGAGATAAATTCTAGGATGTTTAGAGATAGAAAATTTAACATTGAGGCGCGATATAATTCCATTGATAAAATCTCGTTTATCTTCAAGCAATTCTGTTTGAGAGAGGTGTGCGAGAATGCAATATGGAATCTTCAGATTGGTTTACATTGCTGATGTTGGTAGAGTAGCGCAGAGACACTTAGAAATGGTGCATGACAGAGAATTCCTTTTGTCTTGGACTTTAGTGAAGGATTCTCAACATTCTGTACTAATACCTTTTATCTTGTGAGGACCACTTGAAATCTTCTTTAATTTCAGCACTTTTTAACCTAAAATGCATCTAAAGAATATTCCATCTCCTATAGAATACGTTAGATGCATGTGTGTCATTCAATTCTCAAAGTGTCAAAAGAAACTACTTGTAATTAATAAAAGTCAGACTCAATACGTGCTGAGTAGATATTTACTCAAACTACGTAGTACTCAGCACAGCTTAGCTTTTCCTACTCTAAGCCACAACTTAATTAGTGACTCAGCAAAATTGAGTTGTTTTTCCTTAAATAAAAACTCAAGTCAGCTTCATTAATTAGGAGTCTACTTAGTACTCAATTAAATTCACTAGCCTATTTAGTTTGCTATTTCCAAAACATTTAAGTATTGTGAAGTACTGTTAACTTGGGTTCTACAATCTCCCCCATTTTGGATAGATAGCAAACAAGGTAGTTGAAGAAGTTAATTGAATAAGGTAGTTTAAGAATATCAGAAATGCATGGAAAGTGATGTAAGACTCCCTTTGCTGAGTGACTTCTCTTAGTCTGCTTGAACTCCCCCATATCGAGTGAGTCTTCCTTAAGCAGCTCAGCTCCCCCATACTTAGAGAATTTTTCTTTGATTTGGGACTTTGTCTTACTTCAACTTTTCTTCAAGGTTGGTCTCTTGTATGAGTTCCTACATTACATTTTCAATACACGGTAGAAAAAAGCATACAATATAACAATTTACAGTTAAGAAGATCTTAACTTGAGGTGGAAACTTGTAATATTATAAATAAAAAAATGACTTAGTTAGTACATAAACTATGTCCTGAACTAAGGTTTACAAGTTTTATAAACTACCTAGGTACATTGGGTTTTCTATTTCTTATGTAGTATGTTGTTGCTTTGATGATGAAGTTCCAGACTTGTCTTGAGTTATACTTGGCTGTTGTTACTGTTGTTGTGGCTGAGGTTTCTACGGTCACCTTAGAAGATTTTCTTTCTCTAAATGTGCCGTCTTCATAGCTTCTTCAGCTACTTTGTCCCCCATTGCTATCTGGCTTGAAATAAGTTGCTCCATGCAGACATTAAAAGAGTCGAGAGCAGCTTGAAAGTCTATTGGATGGCCAATGAGCTGTGGAGAAATTTCTTCTTCCAGTTGCTTCTTGCCTTTGGTGGATAGGAACTCTTGATAATTTAGATTCAATAGCAGAAGATGATGACAACAAGTAAGGTGTGCGATTTTATCAAATCCTTGGCATGTGAATTGTTGGAAACACTGTAGCAAGGCTCTGAAGTCCATTGTTGACAGTGCGACCTTCAATATAGCTTCCATATCAATGATCTTTGGATAGATTTTGTTCAGGCACCTTGCATTGTAGTCAATATCCTTTGTGTCGAGTTTTCTGGTTGAGGCCAGGGAGTCCATACAAGATTGCAAGGCCTCTAGCATACCCTTGAGAACATTAAGTTTTCCATGAATGGTCATATAGTTTCAGGGCAGCGCGATTCCTTTGGAGGAGGGCACGGAACAAGTATCTTTGGAAATAGTTGGCCCATGGATTTCACTAAAAACTTTTGAGAGTTAGCAATCTTTGTTGTAGTGTGATCTTTGATCTCGTGGCTAATGGCTTCAAACTGGGAGCTTATGGAGTCTAGATTTGGCATTGGTGCTTTGTCCAACTTCCTAGAGATCTCATTCAGCAGTTTTACCATTGAGTCTTGCTTATTATTGTGCGTCAGCAAAAATTTTGACTGATTCTCTAGCAACTTTGCGATACTATGCCCAATGTCCTTCGTCTTTTCTACCTCCATTAGAACGTTTGTGATCTTGCGATCGGCTAATGTTTTTATTTTGGCCTACTCTTTTCCAAGCTCATGGATCTATGTCACTTGAGTTCCCATGATGGTACTCAATTAACTTAGCTTCTCAGTAGTAGCATCCACACTACCCTTTATCTCACCCGCTACAGCATTAGCCATAGCAGTAGACGTGATTGCTGCCCCAAGCTAGGCTGCAGAATCCGTTAACTTGGTCAGGATTAGCACCATCTTGCCCACCAGGCTTTGGCACTCTCTTTTACCAAATGATTTCGAACAATAAACAAGCTACCCTGGATCTTCTCAAACTCCTCGAAGTAGAGAGATTATTCACCACTTTTCCACTGATAAAATAAACATTTTAAATATGAATAGGTGTTATCAGTACCGCTTATCAAATAGAAAAATGATTATAATGCAAGTATATAGTTGCGATGTAGTTTTAAAAGATATCGATCCCACAAGGAAGGAATTCGGTTTTAAGGATCAACTAGAGTTACGGAACAAAAGAAAATAAACTAAGTTGAAGTTTTTGAATGGTAGACTGATGAATGGACAGATGCATGAACATATTAAAGAAGATACAAAGCATATAGATATTCCCTAAGAACAAGTATAGTGGAGTAAAATATGCAAAATAATCAAGAATGTCTTATGCACTAGGTAACTTTAACAAACTTGGTTCTAGATGCCCAAATATCCTATAATTCATCGCAGAGCAACACATGAAATGACTTTTCTAAATCTAGGGTAAATGAATTATGACACTTATAAAAACCTGGACAACAATAATACTATGCATAGTATGGGTCGCTCTCACATAGTCATATTTAGCAAGTTACCACTCTAAAAATGTTGGCTCACTAAACAGCGTTATAATCACTGATCCAATGATTATACACAATCTTGTTAACCCCGAAACTACTCTTAAAGTAAACTTGAAAGCATATAACTTCATTAATATAAGTGACGCAAGATGAAATACTTATTATGACACATAGACATATCATAAACTTTGAAATAGAAAGTATAAGTAGAAAACAAAGTAAAGTTGTAAGGTATGCAAGTGAAAGCTAAAGTTGATCATACCGTATCGACTCTAATGGGAGTTATCAATTCCCACAATTCCTGCATTTACTTTGAATTCGGTCTCCGTTAGGATGCTATTCTTTGTGAATATTGAACAAATGAATGTTGAAGAATAAAAAATTTTATTGATAAGTGCTTTGCAATTACACTCATACAATAATCGTTCGAATTTGTTGAGAAATCTAGTGATTGAAACAATAATAGAATCTCTTTTACATTTTTCTCTCTAACACTTTGAACTTAGTGAAATCTATATAACTTTCACTCTTTATCTATCATGTATCATGCCACACATGTCATCTTACACCATCTACTTCTTGCTGCACAAAACGGTTGATTTGAACCTCTATTTATAGAGTGTGAAAGGTTGCGTTTATCTAAAAGAATAGTCATGTCCATTGGTGAAGGGTTGCATAATCTTCAATGTGATTGGATGCAAGATTTCATCCTTATCTTCAATGGATAGGCACCTTTCCATGGTTGCATTATCTCCAAAAGGTGTCTCTTCGCCTGACAGTTGATGGCGGTTGATCGTTCTTATCCGGCGTTTGGAAGTTGAGAAGAGTTGATCAAATCCGTCACGATTCATGAGTGTGACATACATGTCGCAATCATGAATGTAAGTTGGCAACTGAATGTTTGTGAAGAATGATAAGTCACGGTCGCGATAGATAGTCGTGAGCGTGATTTGGCCAATCACGAGTAGGAATCATGATCGTGACATGGTCGTGACTTATGCTTTTCTTCATGATTTTTCTTTTCTACTTTACTGATCTTTGACAACTTCAATCCTAAGCCAATTCCTTGAATTCCATGCATCATTTTGTACCTTTTTCACTCTTTTTCCATAGAGTTCCATCTTTGATCATTTCACTCCCAAGATTCACCTAGTTTCTGCACTTGCATAAAAAACAACTACATACCACGTGAAATATTTTATATGAAGTATAAAATGACTCTAAACCACATCATTTTATGAGTAAAAATATCAAGATAATAAGTGTAATTATACACTTATCAAGTTCCTCTTATAAGCAAAAGAAATATTATTGGTGGCTTACTTTTTTAGAATCAATTTGATTTAACTTTCATTTTTGTTGATGGGTTTCACATAGTGTAGGAGTACTAAGTTAGCTAAGTTATTATGAGAAGTCAAGTTGAATCTTCTATAAATGGAGTTTTTCTTTTGTTTGTTTCTTTTGTCAATTCAATCTTTGTCCTAGTTGTTTCCTAATGACTTTTGTTTACAAATGACAAAATAAACTCTACTCATTTGGCTTTTCATTTTAACTAATTCAAATTCTAGCCATCCAATTTGTACATCATGTTGCTTTATATAACTCCTGGATAATTGAAAGGTAAAATCTATTAGTTATTTTTCATGATTTTGATCAAATTCGTAGGAATTGCACATTAGATTA
Organism: Euphorbia schlechtendalii; assembly: GCA_949673415.1. NCBI lineage: Eukaryota > Viridiplantae > Streptophyta > Magnoliopsida > Malpighiales > Euphorbiaceae > Euphorbia > Euphorbia schlechtendalii. Next base: position 9,474 of record CATIWQ010245565.1, on the reverse strand, counting down.
TGGTTTGATTTGGGGAAGATGAAATCAAACATTGACTATTTTTAAATTTGAATTTCCAATTGCTAGAAACCTCAAGCATCCTTTTGCGAAATTTTTTTTCACAAGGACCATTTCGCAAAACAACGAAACCGTAGGGTATGTTTTTGAAGTTTACTCAAAAATAAAATATTGAGAATGATAAATAGTAGATCTAGGCATGGATCGGTTGGATTGAAAGCCCCAAACCCAACCTATATGTGATAGGTTTCATAATTTCAGTCCATACATTTCCTAATTACTAGAAGGGCTTTTCATGTTTCTTATTTACAATCATACGACTCAATATACAATACTTTCCACTTTCAATTTCACATTCTTTGCGATTTCAGTGCACTTTCTCATGTTCCTTATCTTGAAATTGTAGATCGATCATTTTCCACCATTGAAGCAAGCGTTTAAGCTTTGATCAACTTCATAACATATCACATTACAAAGAATTTTCCACTTCTCACTGATTGAAGCCGATTTTGATTCAAACGATAATATGAGAAATCGCATGAAAAAGGTATAGTTCTGTAAACCTAGATAACTAGATTCGATTAAATCCTTCTACTAATCTTATAATCGTAAACAAAAAGCTCCTTCACTGCACCAAAAAAACCATCCACAAATGAAACGCCTCTAATGGCGTTCATGGCACTAACATTGTCGTTCTTGGTGTCGAGAAAAAATCTGCTACTAAACTGAGTTACATGCTTTTTCTCTACTGTTCATTTATGAAATCATTTTTTTCTTGCTCTTTGTTTTTTTTAATTTCTCACAATTATTTAATGTGAATTGGGAAATTTGATTCTACATAAAATTGAGAAATAAGTAACGGCAATATGAAATGAACTATGTAGTGAATTTGTAGTAGATGTGATTTTTTACTGAAATAAATTGATCTTATTCTATGTAAAATTTATCTTAAGCATCACTTCTTCCATTGAATTTGTGAAACTTGATATTATTCTATATCTATTTTGCAGAGAACGATCTCATGATTTTATACAAGATCTAGGTTTGCATCAAGTTTTATTATGTAAGTTATATGTCTTGCTATTTTTTCTGAAGTTACTGCGAAGAAAGATGAAATGGTGGCCATTAACATGAATCTCTTTACTAACCACTATCACGGGCTTGCCTCAACTATAAATATCTGAAAGAGAATCATTGTCCAACAAACTTGACTGGACATAAACATGTGTAATTAATTAATTATTGTTGAGTTGGATTGTAAAGTTTTGGATTTCAATTGTTGAATATTCAGCTTCATTTTATGGTTATAAGTCTAATATATATACACAACTTCTGATACTCTTCATCTAGATCAATCGGTTAAAAGTTACAGTTTGTAGAAAAGTTGTGTATTTATGTTGAAATATCCATGCATGTCTTTCATATATTTCGTAGTATCTTCTTATATGGTTCAATTTTGAACACATATTATGCTTTTCTAAACAAATCTCAATGGAAATGACACTTTTGAGGTGCATTCTGTGGAGATATATGAATGTTGAATCATAATAAGAAGTTTAGTCATTCTCTGAATTCAACATTCATATATTCTCATTTGAAGTGCATTCTTTGGCAGATTTGATACTTTGTAAATTGAAAGAAAAAGCAGATTACAAGGTAATATCTTCTAGGAAAATACAGGGAAGCTGCCATTTGAGATAGATGAAGGTATCTTTATTGATGACCTCGAGTTGTCAGATGTATTTTAATGTTTTTGAAAATAGCTGCTTTATCTTTTATACTTGTTATACTCCTATTATATGCTTATTATATGTCTGTTATATCTGTTACTCCCTCCATCCCAAATTTAAATGTCTTTTTAGAATTTTGCCATAGTATTAAGATTTGATATAAAAAGACTAAATTGACCTTATATATTTATTACATTGATTGATTGAGTAATAATATGTTATCTACTCTTTAACCATTTATTTAGTATTTATAGAATTTCATTCCATCTTTTATTCTTTCCTTATCCTTATTATACTCACTTTTTAATTATTGACATTAAAATTTATGAATTTAAAATGATTATGGATAGAAAAATTTATGTGATGATATTGGAATTTTATTGTTATTAATTATTAGAGAGATGAATAAATCCCTTGAAGATAGAAAAATTAATTTATTGTCATTAATATGGATGGATTTGAAAGAGAGATAAAATAAATTCCTTAAATATATAGAGAATAAATTGATTGTTATTAATAAGGGTAGAATTGGAAGATTGAGGGAAAAAAATCAACAGGTGACAATTATTTTGGGAAAAGATGAAAATGTTAAAAAGACATTTAAATTAGGATGGAGGGAGTATACTTTTACTATATGTCTGTTATATCTAATATATGCTTAGATAATATGTTGCATACATACAGTTTTTGAAAATAGCCGCTCTATCTTATTTATTTATTATACAAATATTATATGCTTACTATATGTTTGTTATATTTATTATATTCTTACTCTATGTCTGGTATATCTAATATATGCTTAGCTAATATGATAGGAACCTCAAAATTAAGATATAAACATAGAGTCCGGTTGATGGAAGCGGATTATCCAATTGGCCAGGACCAGACCCCTCTTGACTTGTCTTTGGTGAAGTGGAGAGGAGAATTTAGTACCAAATTTTGTTGTGACAAATTTATAAGGAGCATTTCATACACGATTAAACAACAAGATAAATGGGCAAATTACAGTTGCAGTGTCAATCTACAAAAGCATTCCGCATGGTGTTGATAAGTGTATAATTACACTTATTATCATGATATTTTTACTTATAAAATGATATGGTTTAGAGTCATTTTAAAATTCATCTAAAAGATTTCACGTGGTATGTAGTTATTTTTTATGCAAGTGCAAAAACTAGGTGAATCTTGGGAGTAAAATGGTCAAAGATGGAATTCTATGTAAAAAGAGTGAACAGGCTCAAAAAGATGCGTGGAACACAAGGAATTGGCTTGGGGTCGAAGTTGTCAAAAATCGGTAAAGTTGCAAAGAAAAATCATGAAGAAAATCACATGTCACGATCGTGACACCCATTCGCGGTCACGACTTGTCATCCTTCACAAGTAGAAAGTTACCAACCAATAGCCACGATCGTGACATGTTTATCACGCTCACGACTTGTAGCTCTTCTCAACTACCAACCGCCGGACAAGAACGATCACCGCCATCAACCGCCATCAACTGTCAGACGAAAAGACACCTTTTGGAAGCAATCCAAACATGAAAATGTGCCTTTCCATTGTAGATGAAGATGAAACCTTGCATCCAATCATATTGAAGTGATGCAACCCTTCGCCAATGGACACAACTCTTCGTTTTAATAGACGCAACCCTTCACACTCTATAAATAAAATCCCAAACCAACCAATTACGTGGCATATGGTGTGATATGGTTGAAGATGCGTGTATACATAGATAAAGAGTGAAAATAGTATAGATTTCGCTACGTTCAAAGTGTTAGTGAGAAAAATGTATAAGGGATTCGATTCTTATTTCGATCACTAGATTTCTCCACAAATTCGAGCGATTGTTGTATGAGTGTAATTGTAAAGAACTTATCAATAAAATTTTCTGTTCTTCAACATTCATTTGTTCGATATTCACAAAGAATAGCATCCTAGCGGAGGTTCTGTACGAGTCGAGACCAAATTCAAAGTAGACGCAAGAATTGCGGGAATTGACGACTCCCATTAAAGAGTGGATACGGTTTGATCAACTTTAGCTTTTACTTGCATACCTTACAACTTTACTTTGTTTTCTACTTATACTTTCTATTTCAAAATTTATGATATGTCTATGTGTTATAACAAGTATTTCATATTACGTCATTTATATTAATAAAGTTATATGCTTTCAAGTTAACTTTAAGAGTGCTTTCAGGATTAACAAGATTGTGTATAATCAATGGATCTTAGATTATAAAGCTGTTTAGTGAGCCAACATTTTTGCACTGGTAACTTGCCAAATATGGCTATGTGAGAGCGACCCCCTACTAAGCATAGTAATATTGTTATCTAAGGTTTTTATAAGTGTCATAATTCGTTTACCCTAAATTTAGAAAAGTCATTTCATGTGTTTCTCTGCGATGAATTATTGAATATTTGGGATTCTATAACCGTGTTTGTTGAAGTTATCTAGTGTATGAAATATTCTTGATGATTTTGCATATTTTTCTCTACTATACTTGTTCTTAGGGAATATCTATATAGTTTACATCTTCTCTAATCTATTCATGCATCTATCTATTCATCAGTCTATCATCCAAACCCTACAATATATCTTGTTTCTTTTGTTCTGTAACTCTAGTTGGTCCTTAGAACCAAATTCCTTCCCTGTGGGATCAATATCTTTTAAAACTACATCGCAACTGTATACTTGCAGTTATCATCATTTTTCTATTTGATAAGCGAAACTGACAACAACTGTTCATATTTAGAACTTTTATCTTATCAGTAGATAAGTGGGGAACAAGTTTTTGGCACCGTTGACGGGGATAAGCCTTTCAGGAACGTGTATAGCCAAAATCTTGCTAACAAGTTTTTAGCATCGTTGTCAGGTAAGGCAAGTGTGTTCTTGGAGATAAAAAATTTGGAGAGTCTGGTACATTTTCCAATTATATTTATTTGTTTCTTTCCCAAACTTTATAATTTGTCTATCCTCAATTGGATGTGAAATAAAATATGAAATAATCATCTTGGAGGTGATACGTCATATTATTACGTCTTAATTCTCGATAAATAAAAGATTTTGTTCTATTTTTCCTATTCGCATTCGCGTCCCCATTTCATGCTCGTGAATCCCTTAACAAAACTTTTTGTTTCTCAAACTTTGTAAGTCACGATCATGACTATTAATCATGATCATGACTTATGCGAAAACTACAGTAGTTTAGTAGTTATTCGACAGTTATTCCTCCAAACTCTATAAATTGATGTGCAAATATTCATCATTTCTCACATCTGAAGTTTAAATTTCTTACCTTTTCAATCACAATTCAGTTCCAAATCTGAAACCATCCCATTTCTTTCAAAAATTCTTTCATTTTAAAATGGTTCTACCAAATAAATCCAATCTAGTTCCTCCATCAAACTTACAAGAATGGTATGAGGCACCATTTCCGATCCATTCTCGTGAAGAAGGGGATCATTTTGAGATTATCAAGGATGCTGAATACAAAAGTTCCTACACCATTCATAAGAACAGTTTCATCAATCTTGGGGCTTATGACAGGGTAATGTACTATCTTAGAATTCTAAACTTTATCATTTTTTCAAACATGTCTCTGGGAAATAGTGTGGAAAACTGAATGGAGATGTTGGTAACATTGGCATGAAAGAACGATAAGAAGGACTGCCTAGTTTATCGTCATCACGGAAAAGAATACAAGTTGACAAGGAAAGCACTAGACAAATATATGGTATTTCCAAAGGATTGATACAACAAGATGCTTCCTAGATGGGATCCTTTACCAACATGGAACCTCCTAGCTGGCCAAACTGAGTTCAAACAAGCATCTGCCTATAGCTGATGGATTCGTGATCCTTGTTTGCTGGCATTACACTTTTACTTAAGTGGTGCATTGTTTGATAAGTCAACCTTCGATCTTGTCATTCCTGAAGAATTATTTGTGACAGAAGCAATTTGGAATGGCACACCTGTTAATGTTTCGGGGATAATGATGGAGACACTTATGTCTACCGTAAAAAATCCCTGAATGATAGAATATGGCTGTCGAATGATGGCAAATCTGTTGGGACAGATTGGGAGAATGCCCTATGCTATTGAAGTTTTTACTGATGAAGATGAGATTCCAGAATTAACCATGGAAGTATTCTTCGAGTATGGATTTTTGGCAAAGTGCATTGGAGAAGATAGGATCACTCATGATTGGAAATCATGGGAGGAGAGAGTGGAAGTCGACAGAATAAGAGAAAGGGAAATTGCGAGGGAAGAAGATCGAAATGCAACCAACCTCCGGGAAAAGTTAAATGAACTTACGGAGGCGCAAATCTCAATTCATAGGAAAATTGATGATATTCATACTCTGATGTTCGACGTTGAGTGAGATATATGAGAATCTTATTATAAGATTGTCCTGTTGACAGAATCGATTTCCCCTAAATAATTATTCACTTTTCACTTAGGATTTTGTACAGTTTGTAGTTTGTAGTTTGTTTGTTTAATTGTATGTATGTTAATGTATGTTACATATGAAAATAAATTTGAACAACAAGACGTTGATGTTCAATTACTATCTTCACCATAAATCAGTCCAGGTATGAAAATAGTAAATGTTTATTATTTATATTTAACATGTTTGTTTTTCTAAGTTTTTCTAGGACTAAGTCTAAAAGTTGAAGAAATAGAAGAACTAAAGAAGGTCGCAACTATGACTATAGATCGTGCCTGTGACATTAAGTAGTAAAACCTTCTTTTCCTGTTGTGAAGAAAGTCAAGATCATGACATGGGAAGAATATGACCGTTGAAGCTCGTGATTAACACATGACAGATGGTTGAAACTGCCATTAACGACTAGTTTGAAGGAAAAACGGCTATATTGACTATTTAGACAATGAGAGACCTATTAGAACTCTATATAAAGGTCTAGATTAAATCCATAACCACCACAACCTTCTACAAAGCTTACTAAAGTTCTGATTCTTTCATCTCTATTCTTCTACATTCAAAAACCTTTTTCAACCTTTACTTCAAAAACCAATATTCCTCGTGTTAAGGTAGCCGACAATAGAAGAGAATTCCCAAACTATCAACAAGAATATGGTTATCCTTTTCCCATTCATTCACGTGAGGAGGGGGAAAAGATTCCAAGTTTTGAACAAATTGGAGATCACCGGTATCATTTTTCTTGATTTGGTTTTCTAGGAGACTTTAGGCCTCCATGAGAAAATGGGGATGTATATCTCTGATTTGGGTTTAAGAACATTTGTGGGAATGCTATTTCCACAAAACCGTGATTAGATTTTGGATGTCTAGTAACATTCGATTTCGAAGATAAAAAGAAGAGGGCGAGTTAATTTCATAACCAAGGTAGGCATTATACCGTCACAAGAGAGATGATGAGTACTTGGTTCGGTTTTGAAGTAGAAAATTCATCGAGCATGATGGATTCTTTTCCACCGAATTGAGTTTGGGAAGATTTAACGGGTAAGAGAGTTTTCGATCCCAAAAATTCTCCAAATAAACTTATTAAGGATGAGTGTCTTCTTCTACTCCACAAATACCTTGCCACTTTGGTATTTTGTCGAGTAGAGAACACCAAAGTCCAAAAGAGAGATTTGTTCATTCTTTATTGTGTGTTAAATAAGCAAAAAGTAGAGTTCACGGATATAATTTGGAACATGATGAAGAAGAATTCAACGAGCATGAGTAACAAGATTGGGGCGGCCGAAATTATCACCACCATTATATTGGGTGCGCGAAACCAACTCCCCTATGTTCAAAAACTGGGTGAGTACTTTCGATATATGGATGGGAATTACTTGAAGAATACCAGACTTATTCAATAGAACGATGGTGTCTATTCTTTTTACTCCTACTCTAACCGCACCAGGAAACTAATCTCGACTCATGAAGATTCTTCTGTTGGCCCATCTGATCCGAATGCTGGACGTCATCTTGGGAAAGCTTCGATGATTTGAAGAAGAAGATGAAGAAGAAGAAGACGAAGCTCCGAAAGATTGGAAGGCGAGTATGTAGCAAAAATTGAACAATTGCCAAGTGAAACGTGGGGTAATGAAAAAAGACATGAAGATTCTAAAGAAGAGTAATAAATCGATGCTTCGAAAATTACTATCTTTCTTTAGAAAACAAAATTGTCAATTTACTCCTAGTCCTCCAGATTCTCCTTCTCAATAAAAACAGGGTTACTCTTTTCTTTACTTTTCTTTTTCAAATTTTTAGACTAGTTAGTTATTTTTCATTTTTAGTACAATCTCCCACAATGAGGACATTGTGTTCTTTGTGGTGGGGGGGGGGGGCATTTGTAAAAATTCCCAAAAATAAATTAAATAAAAAAAGTTGAAGGATATGAAAATTTTTCTTGATTTAGTGTTATTTATAGATTATCCATACCTATACTATACTAACATATGTTCCATGGTTATTATGAGTGTTAGGTATTACTAGTTTGATGTTAGTGCATATTCTGAACAAAAATTTTGTTTCGAGTATGAGCGCACGTTGAAAGTGTGAGCGCTTTTTGGCACAACATTTAGTATTTAGCAAGGTTGAGTTGTGAGTAACATTCAAATGCAACATTCCAAGTAAGTTTCGATATATATTTCAATGTAGCATGAATTAGTATAAGTTATATAGTTCTAGTTTAATGCTACCGATAAGCTTTAAGTGGAGTAATATCTAGTAGTGTTCTTACTATGAGTTTTATAGGCTATTCTCAAATACGTCCTATAAGTATTAAGTGTGTTTAAAGTGTTGGAAAACTATAGCCATAATACTTTGAGAGTGATCAATAAAGGATGATGGTATTAAGAGAGAAAAATCAAAAGAAAGAGAGGATAACCAATGAGTTATGCAAAAGGAGAGGAATGGTACGGAGCAGAAACTTCAACCATTCAATGAGTGAAAAAAGAAAAATAGCATAGCACGAAAATGGGTGCAAAGTACAAATATGTACTTCAAAAACATACGCTTAAAAGAAAAAAAATGAGAGAAAGTGGTATGGAGCATAAAATGCAACCGCTAAAAAAAGGGGAGAGTGGCATGGAGCATAAAATGCAACCACTAAGAGTGTTAAGAATCCTAGGTTACCTAAAAATGCATTGAGATCAAACTTTCCAAAGTGCGCTCCCTTTGTCCTTTATACTTTATACTATACTTGAGAGAAGGAAATATTCGAGCGAGCATATAACGCTCATATGAAGATGCAATTCGGTTGACCCTCCATTAAGAGCAAAGGTATGCAACTGAACTATATAAATTGCACATTACTAATTTGTGAGAATTTCGAACTTTTACTTGAACGTTATGCAACGTGGGAATGTGGTACTCACTACGATAGTCTTTCACGAAATGAGGTACGAACTTGAATACTATTTTATACACTTCTACTGTGTTTACCTTGAGGACAAGGTAAAAGTTAAGTGTGGGGGTGTGATAAGTGTATAATTACACTTATTATCATGATATTTTTACTTCTAAAATGATATGGCATAGAGTCATTTAATACTTCATATAAAAGATTTCATGTGGTATGTAGTTGTTTTTTTATGCAAGTGCAGAAACTAGGTGAATCTTGGGAGTAAAATTATCAAAGATGGAATTCTTTGATAATATATGTATATATGTATATGTGAGTGTGTGTGTGTGTATATATATATATATATATATATATATATATATATATATATATATATATATATATATATATATATATATATATATATGTGTGT